>CM055823.1:30249673-30257173 GCA_029582265.1 Zoroaster sp. YZ-2022
GCCCAAACAAAATATAAATGGCGTAAACACTATTGCGTGAGATGTTTACACGGTTACTCAACAGAAGCGTATCTTCAAAATCACATAAAAATGTGTAAAGGAATCAACGACAGACCAACAGCGATCGTTATGCCGGAAAAAGGTAAAAACGATACAATAAAATTTATAAATTTTCATAAAAAGATGAAAGTTCCTTTTGTTATATACGCCGACTTTGAAAGTATTATTAAAAAGATTAACGATGTGAATACGACCAATACTAAAAAACTGCAAGAACACGTCGTTTGTGGTTATTCGTACGTAGTCGTTCGGTGCGACGGTCAAACTTTTCCTCCCGTTGTATACCGAGGAAAAGATGCCGCAAAGCATTTTTTAAGCGAATTACAAAAAGAAGTAGAAAACATTAACGAGATATTTAAAAATCCTAGAAAAGTGTTTATGAAAATAGACGATGTAGAAGATTATAACTCTGCTAAAAAGTGCTGGATATGTGAAAAAGGATTCTTTGGAGACGATAACAAGTTTAGAAAAGTACGCGATCATTGTCACGTCACTGGGAAATATAGAGGAGCGGCGCACAATAATTGTAACTTGCAACTAGGTTTAAAGCCTTATAGAACATTTATTCCAGTCGTATTTCATAATTTGCGAGGATACGACTCTCATCTCATTATGCAGGCCGCGAATCAAACACGAGGAAATCTAACGTGTATTCCGAACAATATGGAAAAGTATATTTCTTTTTCAGTCGCGCAACTGCGATTTATCGACAGCGCTCAATTTTTACTCGCTTCGCTCGATAAACTCGTAAAATCAAACGACGTTGATTCTTTTTCAATCACTAAAAAGTACGAGCATGATCGAGAAAAACTTGAACTTGTTTTACAAAAGGGTATTTATCCCTACGAGTACATGGACTCTTTCGAACGTTTTGAAGATACTAGTCTTCCTTTGAAAGAATCTTTTTATAGTAGTTTGAACGACGAACACATTACGGAAGAACAATACAAGCGCGCAAAGAACGTTTGGAACAAGTTTGAATCTAAAAATCTAGGGGATTATCACGATTTGTACGTGCGTACGGATATTTTGTTATTGGCGGACGTTTTTGAAAATTTTCGTACCACTTGCATGAAACAATACGAGTTGGATCCAGCTCATTATTATACCAGCCCAGGATTAAGCTGGGACGCTCTGCTTTAAACATTCGAACGTCACTTTAGAATTGTTGACGGATTACGACATGCATTTATTTATAGAAAAAGGTACTAGAGGAGGAACGTGTACACTGTAAAAACGTTGGGCAACATGGTGTTGGGTAAGGTTATTTCTCCCAGAATTGGTCAGTATTTACCACAACTGTTCACATATTTTGGCAAAAATTATCCAACATTGGGCAATGGTAAACCAACTGTGTAACCTGTTGATATGTTGACCAGTGTTGGGCAACATATCAACCGTGTTTGCCCAATATTTCTTACAGTGTATGGTAAGCCAGAGATACGCGAAAGCAAACAACCACTATTTACCCGATTACGACCGATCGAAACCTTCGAGTTATATACAATATTTAGACGCAAATAATTTGTACGGCTGGGCGATGAGTCAACCTCTTCCTATCGGGAAATTAAATGGTTATCGAGAGCCGGTATTAACTCGTTAGTATCGAAGGGAATAGACATGAATTCGAATCAAGGCTACATTTTAGAAGTGGATTTAGAATATGTTAAAGAATTACACGATTCTCACAATGCATTTCCACTCGCGCCAGAGTCGTTGGTGGTACCAAAAAAAATGGATGTCGCTGTATCAGCTCGAGCTATTAAACGACAAACCAGCACCAAACGTGAAAAAATTTGTTCCAAATTTATACAATAAATCAAATACGTGCTTCATTATCGTAATTTACAATTGTATTTACAACTCGGTATGAAACTAACTAAAATTCATCGCGTTTTAAAATTTGATCAAGCGCCTTAGATGGAATCGTACATTAATTTAAACACGAATTTGAGAAAAAATGCAACGCCAGATTTTGAAAAAGATTTGTACAAACTCATGAACAATGCAGTATTTGGAAAAACGATGGAAAATGTACGAAAGCGTGTCAACGTGAATTTAAAGCGTCTCAACGATGAAAAAGCAGAAAATCAAATTCGTAAATTAATCGCGAAACCATATTTTGCCGATGTTAAGATTTTCGATCACGATCTAGCGGCGATTCACATGCATAAAACAAAACTCGTACTCAACCACCCAGTATACGTAGGAATGAGCATACTGGATTTATCTAAACATTTAATGTATGGTTTTTATTACAATCATTTAAAAAATAAGTACAAAGACAAGTGTAATCTACTTTACACGGATACGGACAGTTTATTACTCGTGATTCAAAAGAAAGACGTTTATAAAGATATGAAAAAAGATGTGCATTTATACGATTTTAGTAATTATAACAAAGATCATTTTTTTATATTCTGAAGAGAATAAAAAAATGATTGGTAAAATGAAAGACGAGACTGCAGGAACTATAATCTCTGAAAATGTCGGTTTAAGACCAAAAATGTACTCGATACTTTTATCTAATGAAGAAGAACTAAAAAGAGCTAAAGGTGTAAAAAAAAACGTTTTGAAAAAGAAAATTTTACACGAGCATTTTAAACAAGTTTTATCTCAAAATAATACGCTTTATCACTATGAATTTTATTAGAATTGAAAAACATAGATTATATACAACGCAAGTAAAAACAATCTCTTTATCATCTTTAGATACAAAAAGATTTATTTTACTAGATGGAATACACACTTTAGCTTACGGTCATTATTTGATTTCAACAATTACGTAAGATTATAATTTTTTAGGTGGATTTTGTGTATCTCGCGGTACAATTTGTAATTCTTCTCTTACAAAACTACGAGCAGGACCCGATTCTAAATAATACAATATAGGTTGATTTTGAGCTTTTGTAGAATATTTAATGCTATAAATTTTAATGGACCATATCGGATCGGTCGCGCGTCTTTTCGTATCGTTTTCGGCTTTTCGTATCGTTTTCATCTTTACCAGGTGAAGCAATTCTTTTTTCATTTGATTTTTTAATAACCGGTGAGGCTGGATTTTGCTCGACGAGTTTTTGTTTAATGGCATCTTTAGGTTTTAAATTTATGAGTCTAGTCGTTTCGTTATTTAGAGCTTTTATGACCAGCGGTAATCTTTTTACCCATTCTCGAGATCTCGCATTCGTCGCTATTTCTCGCGCGTATTGATGAGAAAACAATCTTTCGGCTAAAGTTCTGTTGAAACGTTCTACTATACCTTGAGCTCTATGATTACCGGCTTCGCTTCTTTGGATTTTTACTTGGTTTTTACTCATTAAAGTATTGACGCTCGACATAAATTCTTTTCCTGGATTGACTTTTAAAATTTTCGGCCAAGTCAACAAACTTCATTTGTAAATTTTTTCAAACGCATTACTTACTCGCGCGGCAGTTTTATCGATTAACGGTTCTGCTTCTTTATACCTGCTCGCTTCATCGGAGATTGTTAACGCGTACTTGTAAACTTTTTTGCTTTTACCGCTACCGATCGTATCGTGTGGAAGAAACAACAAATCGGCTTGATGCACCTCATTGGGTTTTTCTTGAATCGAGTTTGAGCTGGTCGGTCTAGGAATGTATTTAGGGTACGGTAAATAAATTTGCCACAACGCTTGCTTTTTTAACCACTGTCGAGCTATACTTTTCGAAACTTTAGTTTCTTGAGCTAATTTTTCAAACGCGCCTTCACCCTTCCAGTATCCTTTCGGACTATAATAAGCGGTTTCTAGTTTTTGTTTTATACGTTTATCCATTTTAATATTTTATAAATATTTTAAGTGTTAGAATTCATAATACTGCCAGGTAATCCAAATTGTTGAACTAACCAATTTTGAGTCATTAATGACAACCCAATTATACCTGTGAGTTTAAGACCGTCGTTTACATCTAGCTTTCCCATATCGGGTGGATTTATTTTTAACACCTTTTTAGCGGCTATGCTATAAATAACGCTTATAATTCCTATTACTCCTCCGTGATAGGCAGAATTGACAATTCCTTTTGTATCTATCATTGGTGTTGTTGAAGACATATTTTATAGTATAGACAATATTTTTTGTATTTTTTTGTATTCCATTTCATAAAAATCAACTGTTTTTTTTAACTGGCGAAGGCTGCTGAACAGTTTCTATAGGTTTTTTAACTGGCGATGGCTGCTGAATAGTTTCTATAGGTTTTTTAACTGGCGATGGCTGCTGAATAGTTTCTATAGGTTTTTGATTAGAGTTTAGTTAAATGAATAAACCTACTAAACCTATTACTCCTAGTCCAATGTGCATAAAAGTTTTTGATTCATCGTCTTTGTTGTTGTCGTTTTTACACTAGCTACATAACTCGTTTCGACAACAGCTTTTTTTTAATTTTTAATTTTTTTTTTTTTATTAAGTTCCGCGAGTCTTTTACCGGCTGCGACTCCGTTTGGATTTTTGGATTTTTTAGTCGGTGTTTTCGTTACTTGGTTGATCTCTGCTTGCGTCTTTTCCGTTTTCTCTGGTTCCATCGTCTTTATAATCTACGCAAGAAGTTTTTCTTTTTAAATGTTTCGCCGAAATTAGTGCTGCTGTGATCGGTGTCAAGTATATTCCGTACTTGTAGTTTATTTCGCATAATACGTAACAAAGAGCGTTCGAAATGAGCGGGTCTTTTTCTAAATCTGTAATTAATTCACCTTCGTCATCGATCGTAAACTCACATCGACAAAGTTTAAACTCGATCCTAATGCTTTAGCGTATAGAGTTATAATTGATGAACCTAACGAAGATATCATTTCGCGACCTAATCTCGCTTCGTATCGTACGTATAATTTATCTTGGTCAACTACATAGCTAGCTTCAATTTCACTAATACTATACTCTTTACCTAAATATTTTCTCGAGTTTCCTCCAGCAACGACAGCTAACAAACGATCGATGCGTTGACTAGACTGCGACGCTGATTCCACGCAACTTATTTGTGGCTCTTCGTTATTAATTTTTTTTCTACTTCTTCCATTATTATATAATACTTGTTAATTAAAAAAAAAAATTGTTTCGCTCTATTCATCGGTTTTATAAATTCATTATTGACGCGTGAATATTTACGAATCAAAAATACAACTCCACCGAGTGTCAAACAGTTTGTAAATACGCAAAATCCAACTAAACATTCGACGAGCATATTTATCTATAAATTGTATTATAATCTTGCCAAGTAACCTACACAAGTAACCTAGTACGACCTAGCAAGTAACCTACAAGTACGACCTAAACAAGTAACCTAGTACGACCTACACAAGTAACCTAGTACGACCTAAACAAATAATCTAGTACGACCTAAACAAGTAACCTAGTACGACCTAGCAAGTAACCTAGTAAGTAACCTAGTCTAGTATTGCGTAATCAGTAGGTTGATCCGTTTTTAAAATTAACTTGCAATGTTTAGCTCGTTTAAATTTTTCGCTCATTTGTATTCTCAATTCTTGAGTAGGTATGACGTCATTTTCTCGAAGACAATTTTCGAACGAGTCTCTATCTTTACAATAAAATATACACACCCACTTGAGTTGCTCTCTGAAATCTTTCATTACGCTGTTATATTTTTGCGAAAGAATCCAGCAGCTGTGATTGACGTGTCTACCGCTAAAAGCCAACTCGCTGATTATACATTTATTATTCTCGTCGTATTTTCTATACTTGATATGTTTATTCGCGCTACAGTCGTCGATGATAAACAACGTTTCGTCTCCTTTTAAAATGTCGCTATAATTTTTTTTCGCTTTGTTTAGCGAAAAATCGCTCAGATCTTCAACAAACACTCGCTCGTCGTTGCAAATCCATTTTCTATTTTGATAAGCGAGATTTATCGCGACGGTCGGACATAATATAACGATATATTCAAAATATTTACGATATTCTTTTTGTAATAAATCTAAAACAAATTTAGTTTTTCCACATCCGGTTTGTCCACAAATTAACGCAGCGTGTGGATATTTAGGGAATGTCATATTTTATTAATAGCAAACATGTTTATATCTTGCACTAAAAATCGTCCATTTTCGATTAAAAGTTGAGCGTCCATGATGATGAATATATAGCAGTATAATACACCTGCGTCTTCCGCCTCTTTTTCCATTTGAATCGTAATTCCTTCGGATAAATTTTCTACTCGTCTACCGCTTCCGTGAACTTTGTTGTCGTTGCTTCTCATATCTAAAAACAAACCGTATTTATCTAGTAAATAATCGGTTTGTTTGACGTTTGACAGATTTAAAGTTTTAGTTACTCTCATACCAAATTCTTCTCTCGAATCTCCAAAATATTTTTGAATTTCTTCAAAGTGTTGATATCTGTGCATTCCCTGTGCATAAAGTTGATTCGGAACTCCTTCGATCGTAATCGAAATTTTTTCAATCTTTGGATTATAAAATTTAAAAGATTCTTTCACATCGGGCTCTTTGAATAAAAACAATATTCCTTTCATGCTTTTTGCCGGCGTATTTAGATTCATAATCCATGTTTTATCGCTTTTGTTGTACGGTTGTACACTTTATCTCAAGACTCTATCGTACAATATAGACAACTTTTTACTATATTGATTTTTAATAGTTTCGACGAGATTTGGATTGGTCACGACTTCGTATTCTAAACAAATTCCGCTTATGTTATATTTTGCATTATCATCCGTGCTTTTAATCACTTTAGAAAATTTATTAAACGCGAGTTCGTAACTCAACCGATCCGCTAACCCGGCTTGATAATACGGTTGATGATCGGTCAAAAGTTCAAAGTCTAGCGGAATGCAATATCTATTTTTAAAAGTATCCGAGACCGCTTTGTCTTTTCCGTTGTTGTTTTGCGCGTTGCCATCGCTCGCGCCTAGTCTTAATTTAGTTATGTTAGGATATTCGATTCCTTGATACGCTAGATTGGCGAGTTGGTCTCTCGTTAACCAATTATCTTTAAAACAATTGAACACATCTGCATCGTCTAAAATAAACACTTCATTTCCTTCGATCTTGATCGATATATTTCTCACGATGCCTATATTGTGTACAAGCGTTCTAGTATCGTCATCTTCGGACTCGAGAGTAATGTTGAAGGCTAATCGAGATGAACCCGGAACGATAACGTCGTCTTTTCCTAAATTTGGAAAACGAACCGTTAACAATTGATTTTCAGTGATGGTACTCGGATTGTGTGTAATGACGACATTTTGTCGTATTCCTTTTAAACCATTAAGTTCTCTCACTTTTCTGTACGGATTTAGTTTGCGTCCGATTGCTTTATTCATATTTAACATGTAACATTATTTTATTTTTTATAATTTAAACAAAATGTTTATAAATTATAAACATGGTGTCTATAGCGATGATGATCGGAGGTGTGGTAGTAAACGCGTTAGCTTTTACCGGATCAAATTTTC
>CM055823.1:30262173-30332593 GCA_029582265.1 Zoroaster sp. YZ-2022
ACAAAAACATCTTTCAAAAAAGTGGTTATATTGATGTAGATGAAATTCAAGAAGACAAAACATTGTATAAAATAAGAGATATATTTTTCATCAGGTGGTATGGGAATGGATCAATCGGGCAACCAGGGATTTGATGTTAGGGTGCCAATAACAAACTGTTCAACTTATGCTAAAATAATTAATAGTAATAATTACTTTTCATCCGTTACAAAACGCGAAATTACTTCGGAAAGAGAATCACCCTATTTTTTTGCTACGCAAGATCCTTTTCGTGAAAGATTTTATTTTAATGATAATGAACCAAAGCATTTAGAATGTGGAATTTGCTTCAAAATAGAAAACACAGACTACAACAGAACAGTTTTTGTGCAAGCGACCATTTTTGGCTCTCTAGAAACTGGAATCTGTTACGATATAAAAATTAATAGTTTTCCATTAACGCAATAAATTAAAATTTTTAATATTTTATTATTATTAGAATAATGAGCGTCTCTACAGAAACAACGACTACAAATCTTTCAGACAATGTACAAGAGTTAAATCGTCGCAAAGCGCTTCGTTGGCAAAAACTCGACGAGATGAAAAAAGAAATGAACGAGATTCAAGAAGAATTTCGAAAAAAAAATATAAGAGGATAACGAGATCGTGGAAGAATATAGAAGATTATTTCAAAACATAAAAACGATAAAACAAAGTTTTTCGTGGATGGAAATAGTCTGTGCGGTAGCTGTAGTATTGTTGAGGTAGCAAGTTTAATTTTTTTAGATCTCTAGAAACTGTAACAAGTTTGTCATTAGTTTAAAAATTATAATCTTTTATTATTAATAGAAAATAATGAGCGCTCCTACAGAAACAACAAACATTTATCCATCAGTAGTGGCTATGATGCCAGATACTTCTAGCAATGTACAAGAGTTAAATGTCAATGCGTTTCGTTTGCAAAAAATCAACGAGATTCAAAAAGAAATTCTAAAAGAAAGAAACGAGCGCGAGGCAGTATATAAAAATATAATAAAATCATCAAAACTTGTTCCATCGTAGAAATGATGGCTGAATTGGGCTGTATGGGAGCAGGAGGGATTGGAATCGCCAGTATCGCTACCGTCGTAGCAGCGCCCGTAGGATTTATACTCGAAGGACTAGCCTTAGGACTAGGTGGTATGGCATTTGCGATCAGATACGCGAAATTTAAACTCGATAAAAAAGCTAAAAAACATAACGAGAATAGAGTTTTAGCCGAAAGTAAACTCAACACCATCGACAATCACGTTTCAAAAGCGATCGAAGACGGTTCTATAAGCCAAGAAGAATTTCATTTAATCAATGAGAAACGAAACAAATACTCACAAATGAAACAAAATATCAGATCTAAATTTACTCCTAAAATTGTCGATGGTAAAACAGAGGTCAAAGCCATCGTCGATAAAGATATAGATAAAGAAAAAAAGATCTCATAGAAAAACTTTTGAATTATTTAGTAAACTTTACTATAGACAAATCTTATGATGAAAAACCCGCTTCGCAATCATTAGCGGAGCGGGTTGATATAAGACCTCCCCAGTATAATTCAAATTTCTAATATATATATATATATATATATATATATATATATATATATATATATATATATATATATATATATATATATATATATATATATATATATATATATATATATATATATATATATATATATATATTATATATATATATATTACTATATATATATATATATATTACTATAAACGGGTCGTTTTTCAATCAACTCTTTCATAACGCGATTATAATTTCTTTTAGCTCTCCCTTCAACGCGCTTTAAATAAAATTTGTTTAATGCATTACCGCATTTCGTACATATTTTTGTTTTTGTTTTTGTTCCATTTTTACATCTTCTACACGGAACTGCTATACTTTTCACGTGTCGAATACGCCACACATGTTGTGCGCAAAATACGTCACCAGCTACACTGGGTATACAACACTTGTCTGTTTTACCTACTAAAAGCCATTCGCATGGAAGAATCGTTTTCGATAAATACTTTGTCGTCATCTTTCTCTCTTTTATAAATCTACATAAATCTACATAATCTCGATTAGGTTTTTCAATTTTTTATCGACCAAACCCAATATCTTTTTATAAATATCTTTTTTTAATCATTTTTTTTAATACATTCAATCCTCAATATATATATAATACCACCTCGATAACGTCATCAACAATTTTATTGATGATGACGTCATCAATAGCCACAACCCAAATCCACCTCAAACCTAACAACAACTTATGACGTCACCCACCCACCCACCCACCACCCCACCAACTTTTTTTTAGTCCATTTCAAAAACAAGTAACGCCCCTTTTTTTTAACTTGAGCCAGAACCCCTATCTGACATACTACTGAACAGATTGAAAAGGAGAGGGCCTAGAACACTACCTTGGAGGACACCTGATGTAACTGGTGTCCATGAAGAAAAACAGCCATGGTATATGACACGCTGTTGTCGACCAATTAAACAAGATTTCAGCCAGGTCCATGTTGGTCCACGGATGTTGAAATTACAGGCCAGCTTTTCGAGTAGAGTGTGGTGCGGCATGATGTCAAATGCTTTGCTGAAGTCTAAGAAAATGGTATCAATACGGGATGGGCGTGGTCTGTCAAGGATGCTTGCCAAGTCATGAATGATGTCAGTGAGCTGAGTAACACAGGACTTATGAGCAGTAAAGCCATGTTGCTGAGGATTTGCAAGGCACAGTGAAGTCACATGGTCATTGATGTTATCTGCCACTGCCCTCTCCAAAACTTTGTAGATGATAGAAGTTAACGCAACTGGACGGTAATTCTTAATGTCAGTGCGTTTGCCTGATTTGAACACGGGAGTAATTTGTGAAAGTTTCCAGTCCATGGGGAGGGTGCCATTTGCAAGCGAGGAATTCATAACCCGCAACAATGGTGGAGCAAGTGAAGATGCTGTAGCTTGAAGTACTGTTGGAGAGATAGCATCTGGGCCTGGGGCTTTGTAAGGATTGAGAGCTAATAATGCTTTGGTTAGCCACGAGAGATTGATTGTTATTGGAGGAAGCTCGGGGATTGGAAGGGAACAAGGTGGAGGTGACTCAGAAGATGTCCCAGGCGGAGTGTGTACAGAAGTAAAGAACTCATTGAAGGCTTGACAAATATATTCAGGTTTGTGGATTAGTTTCTCTGTTGTCTGGAAAGCGGGTGGGCTCTTGGGTTTTCTTTGGTCTCTAACAAAGCACCAAAAACTACGTTTGTTGTCTGCTGAAGCAAATAAATCATTGACATGACTCCAGTATGCTGATTTGGTCATATTTTTCACCTGATTGCGTATAAGTTTGTAATTTTGCCATGCTGTGCTTGAACCAGAGAGCTTTGCTTTGAGAAACAGCTTACGTTTCTATATAATGAGCTTTTTGAGTTCAGCTGTGATACAAGGAGAAATTTGGTGACGGCATTTCTTCCGTGGAATGCTGTCCCGGATCGCTGCATCCAAAATGTCCATGAATCCTTCCCATGATGCATCAGGATCATTGTCATCTAAGAAGGCTGACCAAGGCGCAAGATGTAAAAGTGTCTCCATGTGCGAGAAGTCAGCTTTCTTATACTGCATGAATGAGCGGAGAACTTTTTGTTGAGGGGGAGATTTGTTCGCAGAAAAGGTGAATGACACGGCATGGTGGTCGCTGCTGACTGGGTTAGCAGTAGTTTCAACTGCTGTAAATTTCTCTGGCCGGTTTGTGAAAATCAGATCAATAGTTGTTCCAATGGATGATGAATTTTAATGGCCGAGTAACTTCTTCAACTAACTGTGTGAGTCCAATTGAGTTGGTTACCTCTTGGAGTTTGGTACTCGACGGAGATTCCATATTCCAATTTATATTCAAGTCACCTAGCAAGATCACCCCTTCATAACCATGGAGGTCTGGTTGGATCCTATCACATGCATCTTGGAGCTTTTCATAGAAAGTTACGTCTGAATTTGGTGGGCGGTATACTATGCCAACTAACCATTTTGAACGATTGAGAGTCAGTGACAGCCAAGTTAATTCAATGTCAATTGAGTTGATGTTATCAAGGTGCATCGGTAATAATGAATCTTTTACAATTGCCATAACACCGCCGCTTCGACTATTACGATCATGCCGAATGGTGGAATATCCTTGTAAGTTTGAAAGAAAGTCAGTGTCGTCAGCTGACATCCAAGTTTCTGTTACACAAACAATGTCCGTGGGATGAAGTTCCATAAATGCCTGTAACTGATGCTGTTTACTGCGGATACTTCGAGCATTTAGGAGTAGACCAGTGATGGAGTTCTGGGTATAGTTTGAAGGCAAGTCTAAAGGAGGTGCTGTACACGGCAGATTGGTGTCTGAAGTTGTAGAATTTAGCTGTCCATTAGTATCACTAAAAACTTCACTGAATGAGGTGTCAGAACATGAAGCAAATGGTAAGGCATTGGAGCAGTTTGGGCAGAACCAATCTATTGTACTGGATATTAGTTCTGTGTAGTTGATAATGGACATATCTGGGATGCATTTCTGGTGCCAGAACTTGTTGCAATCCTCACACAGAAGGGATCTTTGATTACATTTCACAGGACGACTGCATCTGCCACAGGGATCCTTGACAGGGCCTGGATTAACTTCAATGTCTCCAGAGATAGTCAAAAGTATCATGAAATGTTGCTGTGGAGTTGTTGTAATAGATAACTGGGGCACTGCCAAACTTACTGTGTCTATGACTTCTGAGTTTACATTTGTAGTTCAGCCATATTGTGCATGGTTCATGATGCTTGGTGTAGTCTTCAGATGCTTGAAGAGAACAAAGGCTGGTAAGCTCAGGACAATAACTTCCATGAGGATCACAATGGAGTTGATCAAGCGTACCTTGGATGATGCAACTGGCTTGACTGCAAGGCAGATTCACTGACTGAAGAAGCTGAAAATCTGAGTGAAAATCTGGCCAGAATTCACTTCCAAAGCATGTAGGTTCTTGATTAGATGAATCAGTAGAAGCAGTAGTCAAAACTCTATCATATGGTATATAATTCAAACAGCATGGTAGGTTAAAAACAGCAACAAAAGTAACTAATGTCAGAGCCCAGCAAAGAGCTTGCTCACCAACCGCTATGCTCACCAACCAATTTCGACCAGTTACTGGGCGCCGCCATAACTGCGGTGGTACCTACATTCTGCGTCAAACGTTTGTTTTCTACGCAGTCCAGTGCTTCTTCGACCAATATGTGCACTCTATTTGATGAAACGCTAGCGTACCGGAAATTTAAGAATGTGTGTGACGCGCGCGCGCAGCGTGGTACCACCGCAGTAATGGCGGAAAACGGATCGACGGATTAGTCTATACACATGAAAATAAAATAACGCAAAATTAAGCAATTATACACCATCACTTGAAATATTAAATTATAGTTACCTGTAAATCTTTGGTTAAGCGAACACAATTCAGATTGTTCGTTTTCATTCTATCCATACGAATTTATGAATAACTTCTGAAAAACGTTTGCCGATAATTTGAGTGCAATGACAGCACCTCAAACAGCATTATGCTTTGTGGAAGATTAATACCATCATCAGATTTATACCAACTATAAGTTTTACATTTAAATCTGACCACTACGGGTTTTTTTTAATTACAAATAATACAGTCTAACATACCTTATAAGACATCAAATACATTAACGTATATAGGACAACAGCAAAGCGAAATTTCAGATTGATTAAAGGGAGAATTTCGTCACAATCAACAGGACATGGAATAGCAGTAGTTTAAGATGAACTCAGTGACTGAAAATGATACCACACATGATAAGGTCATATTGACCGTTGCTGCTGCATAATTGAGCCAGTCACTGTGTTCATCTTAAACTAGAACACCGATTTCATGCCCTGTTGATCGTGATAATATTGTCCCTTAAGTAATCTTTCAGAACCCACCCAGTTTCTTTTGGTATATCAATGTGTATACCTCCCCTTCAACAGAATCACGTTTAACTCTAACCTGGAGAAAACGCTGCCTGCCTTTAATTGATAAAAGTCAGACTTATTTATTATCAAAAGAATTACAAGATAACAATACCAAAAACTAAATATTTTTATTTTCAAGCTCTGTCAGTTATTGGAAAGCTAACGACACAAAGCACCACTTACGACTATGATACATATGACGCGAGTAAAGCTGTTGACGGCAGACTGGATAGTTACTTCAGAACAGGTAAGCCTAAAAGAAATCATTATACATTATCATTGAAGGTTCTTTAATAAGGGCATAAAAGTGTGTCGTGCAGTCTTTACTGCAGGTTAATGACCGGTTTTGGGTGTGGTCACGGGCGATAATGACCGAGCCGACAAATGTCAAATTGTAGATTTGATTTAAAGACCATACAAAATGGTAAATATTTTCAACCCTATTTTAAAAATTAAGTAATTCTAAGTAGGAATCACCAAAAATAAGACTTCCATTATTTTTCTTTAACCTTCAAAAAACCTATGAAAATGTACATCGCCACTACCACGAATGGCAGGAAATGAAACAAAAGCCGTTGGGGTCATAAGTAAATAAGTTTACCTACTATGATTTCCGAAAGTGTTTTTTAAGAAGTTTCCAAAAGTAGTAGCCTACTGACAATTTGTGTTGTTCATCATCGTCACTTGATGGAGGTTATACTGATGCCGAATTTGGCGAAATATGGGACATAGAATAGTATCAATTGAAGCCCGAAATGGACGAAATTCAGGCGAAAATGGTGAAGCTCAAGGAAGGTCTTAAGTCTGGCGTAAGAGCACATAATGGTAGCCTATTTTTCTTTATATAAACAAATATTTTAAGAGCAACCGAAGTTTTGAATGTCCAGGGTTTGATTCGTTGGATTTTGTTATCAAGAAAGTTAATCTCACTGAAAAATGTGTCCAAATTGGTCTTGATTGTCTTGTGCCGATAAAAAATAATCCTTTGGTGATTTTACCGGTGTTGTCAACCAGACTATGATTTTGTACCATGACTCTGGCCCATAGAGCACTGACACAATACGCTCACGCACACACAATGTGAGAATCCCGTAAACACTTGTACCGCTGATCTCTATTATACTGTTTAATAGAGATCCACTGATCTCTATTATACTGTATAATAGAGATCACTACATGTAAAGCCACGGAGAATGTTTATGAGCTCCCATAAAAGTACGTCATAAAAACAGAAAAAAATTTGCTGCCGCCACGGGTCGCAAATGTCCAACATCTAAAAGAGTTACGTCGTGGATTTCAACCGCTGGAAAAAAAAAAATTTCAGCAATTTCTGATTTGTTTAAATGTTTTTTTGGAATAGCATATAAATAATTAAATACATACTGAACAATTCTGAGTCAAAAAAATCAAGGCACTTTGTATGGTCTTTATAAAGCCAATTTCGTGTGGCACACGAAACACTATCAAAGAACATGTACAATGAATCAGACGCATAATGCAAAAACAAATATTCGTCACTCTGATGACTGGTTCAAATCTGCGTCTTGCGTCGCACAAAATAGCTGGCGAACAGCTGGCACATATGCACTGCTCTAATTTTGATAAGCCATGTCTTTACCATCCGTTAATACGCCACCGTGATTACGTTTTGTCCAATCAGGTTGTTTAAACTGCCGGTATTTATGAATTGGTATTCATCATCATCACCTTATCTTCGTCTTATGGACATATTTTTTACATAATGTCATTTTATTTATTCATCAGCTTATTCTGATCCTCATCCTTGGTGGCAAGTGGACATGGAGAGCGAACACATGCTGAGTAACATCACCGTCACACTCCGAGGCGACGACTGTTGTGGTATTTATTTATTTATTTATTTATTTATTTATTTATTTATTTATTTATTTATTTATTTATTTATTTATTTATTTATTTATTTATTTATTTATTTATTTATTTATTTATTTATTTATTTATTTATTTATTTATTTATTTATTTATTTATTTATTTATGTTCACTCACACCATCGAACAGCGGAAAATTGCCAATAATAGGATGGGATTAATAAACATCAAAATACAGAAAGAAGGAAATTCATTTAAGCCCTCATAAGAGTGTTTCGGATTAATCAAAACATATATATATATTTTTTTTCTCTCGCCACAATTATTTCTTTCGCAAAACTTTTTAAATCGTGTTCAATTTCTCCTTTTTTTTCCTTCTCGTTTGATGTAAAGGATTTTATTTCATCGGTGCAGTAACGCGAGCTGGTGTTAGCTCTAATTACACCAAGAACCAACAGTGCGGCTCACCAGCCACAGAGGCACAGTCCCAACCCGGAGCGGTGATTATATTCCATTGCGATCCACCTGTGTTGGCCCAGTATGTCAGCTTGGATATAGATCCTACACGCCCTGATGTTCAAGACGCAGAGTTGCATATTGCTGAGGTGACAGTAACCAGTGACTCAAATGTCGGTAATTACTTCAGCTCATTTTGTTCTCTGAATTGCACGCTTCGTACAGGATCAGTCTCACTGTCTCCTCAGTTGTTTAGAATACACATTATATTATTTGTTGCAGTTGTCGTCTTAGGGGCGGATCGAGGATATTTTAAAGGAGGGTTTCAGCTGGTTGGAATCTATAAGTATGCAAAATCAGCCCCGCAGTCGACCCACCATTTGTTTAGACATAGACTACTCTATCTAGATTCGAACAGTGTTTTGTTCTTCAATATTGTATAATGCTCTCAAGACCTATATTTTCCCATAATGGTAGCTGCTTGTCTTCTTTGCTTTTTCCTTTCTTTGTTCTAGCGCCTTGTATCCTTTGGTAAATTGGCGCTTTACATGTTAAATCTAATTATTATTATTGTTATTATTGTCTCTCCAGGAAATGTAAATATTTGCATTCATTTTTTAATGGCATGACCAAGGGAGGAGTCAGTCCCCTCTGGACCCCCCTCTGGGTCCGCCCCTGTAATTATCTCACATACCATTTTTTTCATTTTCTCCCCAATCCTCTGACCTGACCTCTCCCTACTCTTCGACTCCTTGACCCTCCTCCCCATTCTCAAATGTAATAATTTAATTTTACAATTACCTGTTTCTCTTGATATATATCTTACAATTATTACACCCCTCTTCTTGTTTTCTAAAAGCTGTATCAATCATTGGAAAACCCGCATCGCAAAGCTCAAATTTAGGCGATCCTTTTGTTGCTTCGATCGCTGTTGACGGTAACGTGGATACGTACATGCACACTCGTAAGTCACCAAATATTGTTTTATATTACGTGGGTAAAGGGTATGACACTTCTACCTTACTGGCACCATCACGAATCTGAAACAACACCAGTATTACACCACTACAATTACCATTTCTATCATTACAACCTCATTACAACCACACAACTACAAACTAGGGCTGTGCGTTTTCGGATATTTTTGGAACCGGATACCCGAAATCAGGAAACTTCGGATACCCGGATACCTGTTATGCCTCCGGTGGTGCACAAATACATGTACTGTAAATTGTAACAAAAAGTTGACCTTGATAATAAAGAAGATACTACTTTAATCGATCTTTTCTTTACTGCGTCGTTTTTATTAAAGTAAAACAATTACGCAAACAATTAGGCAAACATTCCCTCCTAAGCTGCTGGTTTGATAAGTTGTTTGAAGCAGCCGTTTGTAGTCTTAATAATTCTATACAATGTATCACAAACAATTGGAGAAAAGTGTATGGAAAATAACTGTAAAATACTTTATTGGAGTGTAATCTATTGAATAAAAGAATAATTTGTCTGTAAAAGTGTAAACATTACATTGTTCAAGAGTGACAGATTTCTGTTCCAGTGGCGTAACTATGGGGGCACGTGCCTCCCCAGTCGAGGTCCGTGCCCCCCGGGTGCTCCCATTCAGAATTTGAGAAAAAAGGTCCCTATTTGAGACTGTTTCAAGATGTTTCCATCAATATTCACTCTAGTCCCTAGATAGGGCACACTGTATTGCATCACAGAGCGTCTAGATCTTATATCTAAAGCTTCCAGGATCCTTGGGCGAGCCCCCTCCTCCTCCACTGCCTCCACAACGTGAATCCCAATAATCTCCATCTTTGTTACGTGAATCCCAGGATTCTCCATCTTTGTTACATGAATCCCAGTAATCTCCATCTTTGTTACATGAATCCCAGTAATCTCCATTTTTGTTACATGAATCCCAATAATCTCCATCTCTGTTACGTGAATCCCAGTAATCTCCATCTTTGTTACATGAATCCCAATAATCTCCAACTTTGTTACGTGAATCCCAGGATTCTCCATCTTTGTTACATGAATCCCAGTAATCTCCATCTTTGTTACATGAATCCCAGTAATCTCCATCTTTGTTACATGAATCCCAGTAATCTCCATCTTTGTTACGTGAATCCCAGTAATCTCCATCTTTGCTACGTGAATCCCAATAATCTCCATCTTTGTTACGTGAATCCCAATAATCTCCACATCTTTGTTACATGAATCCCAGTAATCTCCATATTTGTTACATGAATCCCAGTAATCTCCATCTTTGTTACGTGAATCCCAATAATCTCCAACTTTGTTACGTGAATCCCAGTAATCTCCATCTTTGTTACGTGAATCCCAGTAATCTCCATCTTTGTTACGTGAATCCCAGTAATCTCCATCTTTGTTACGTGAATCCCAGCAATCTCCATCTTTGTTACAGCTCTATGGTTACATGAATCCCAGTAATCTCCATCTTTGTTACGTGAATCCCAGTAATCTCCATCTTTGCTATGTGAATCCCAATAATCTCCATCTTTGTTACGTGAATCCCAATAATCTCCATCTTTGTTACGTGAATCCCAGTAATCTCAATCTTTGTTACGTGAATCCCAATAATCTCCATCTTTGTTACATGAATCTCAGTAATCTCCATCTTTGTTACATGAATCATAATAATCTCCATCTTTGTTACATTAATCACAATAATCTCCATCTTTGTTACATGATCCCAGTAATTTGCATCTTTGTTACATGAATCCCAGTAATCTCCATCTTTGTTACATGAATCCCAGTAATCTCCATCTTTGTTACATGAATCATAATAATCTCCATCTTTTTTACATCACCGTCGCCACCAGCCTCTTCACATAATCGTTACGACGTTGTTATCATGAAGGTTCAATATGCATTTAATACTTCTTCATTTATTTGTCCCAATAGTTGGTGATTCACATCCATGGTGGCAATTGAATTTGAGTAGCGAACACTGCTTGGGCAAAGTAACGGTCACTCTCAGAAAAGACTGTTGTGGTAAGTAGCTGCATATGCCATTTCATTGTTGCTTCACTATATATTTTTTTTAAATGAATTATTAAATAAAAAAGTAAAAAAAGTCATGTAAAAATCATCTTTTAAATGTCTGTAAATGCTTTCTTATAAGAATCGATCAAGCAATAATATATTGAAAGTTTCAGATTTTTCGGTATATTCATTCTAAAGTGGAAACTGGATCGCAGCCGTGATCAGTTTCTAATTTGTATTACATTTCACGTTTTCTTTAAAAAAATTCTCAGAATGTTATATTACCATCACAGGTGTTACATTAATGCTATGGTCCCACAGAGATTTCGACTCTCTAGATCGTGTTTCGTCAAGATTTTAGATTTTTTACAAAATTTTCTCGAGAAAAGTCGAAATAGTCTAAAGAGTCTAAAAAAATCGAAACTGTCGATATTTGTCGAGATTTGTAGAGATTTGTCGAAAAAAAAAATCATTAATCGAAAATTATTAAACCTGACCAATATTTTTCGATAAAGTTTCGATCAAATTTATCGAAATGTTGTCGAC
Source organism: Zoroaster sp. YZ-2022 (assembly GCA_029582265.1). NCBI lineage: Eukaryota > Metazoa > Echinodermata > Asteroidea > Forcipulatida > Zoroasteridae > Zoroaster > Zoroaster sp. YZ-2022. The sequence goes on from CM055823.1 coordinate 30,274,031, forward strand.
ATTTTATCGAAACTATCGAAAATGAAATCGAAATAGTCTTAACAGTCTAAAAGTTCGAAAACCAGTTGAAATAAATCTGAACTCTCTAAATAGTCTAAACAATCGTTACAGTCGAAATAAATCGGAACATTTGTCCAAATTTTTTAAAACAATCGAAAATTATTCGAAAAAACTTCGAAATCAATCTAAACAGTCTAAACAGTCTAATTTTGTCGAAATGCCAGTCGAAATGATCTAAACAGTCGAAAGTCGTCGAAATAAAATCGAAAATGAATCGAAATTGTCCAGAAAATACAAAAAAAAAAATTTCCTCACGGAAAACAGATATTTTGTCGATATTTATACGAGATTTTGACGAAATTATTAAAAATAACACACAAAAACAGGAATCGAAATATATTTCGACAGAAAGATCGAAATATTCCTGTGGGACCATAGCATAATTAAGTGTTAAGATTGTATTTCGAGTAATTTTGTAATTGAGTAACAACCAAAGGTCTAAAGTCCCTTTAACATTATAGAAAATATTGTAAGAGCGGTGGTTTGTATCATTCTAGCTCTGAGCATTGTCTATGGCATGTGGTCATTTGAACCACAAAATGTAAAATGTGCGTATTTTTAGACAAACGTATTGTGTCAAACTCAACTGAAACGAGAACATTTTCCTATAACTCCCCCTCCCCCCAGATATGTTCTAAGCTCCCTCCAACTTCATTCCTGGATCGGCCTCTGTTCAAGGATCTGCGATGTCCATAATCAACCCCCCGCCCACTCACCTGATCTACAGCCATAATTGTTCAAATCTTCATAAAGGCCTATATGTTTAAAACCGATTCTATTTTTACTTAAATGTCATTGAAATTCGGCTATCAAACTTACGCCACTGTTTCTTTTTAAAGGAAATCGTTTCATCGCTGCAAAAGTGCGAGCTGGAAAGAGCTCAAACTTCTTGGATAATCAACAATGCGGTTCACCAGCCACCGAGGCACAGTCTGTTGAAGGAGCAGTGATTGAATTCTTGTGTGATCCACCAGTTAGAGCCCAGTACATAAGTTTGGATATAGATAAGTCAAGCCCTGATGTTCAAGATGCTATGCTGAATATTGCCGAGGTGACCGTGGAAGAGTACACAGCTGGAGAATGTACCAAACGTGACGGTAAGAAGACGGTCATTTCTCCTTCAACGTAGTTTGACAGAACGTCCAGTTGCAGTACGCGTAATTGTTTTCCAGGACGAACGTGGGCAATTTCTATGAAATTCCCATTTTTTTTTAACTTGTTGTCTTTTAACAAAAAAGTATTTAAAAAGAAATTTTTTTAAAAATGCCCACGTTCGTCCTGGGAAAAACTTGAATACACGTCCCGTACGAGTCATGTTTGAGCTACCAGCACTCAAAGTCGTTGATAGAGGGCGTATACATTGTAGATGCAAACCACACACAGTCGTGAATAGTATAGCGCGCGTTGGATGCTCGGAACTTCGCTGGGGGAGGGGGGACTATTTATAATAGTGACTGACTTCACCCAAACTGCCCATCCATGTTATCAAATCTATTTGTCCTCTGAAACTTTACAATTGTATTATTTTCTCTTTCAGATGTTGCTCCAGCTATGTGGAAATCATCATTCTACAGCAGACTGTACAGCGGAAGCTTAATCGGAAACCCCGACCCACTTTCAACGGTGTTAGCTAAAAATCTCATATTGTGCGCCGTTTACTGCATCGACCATGATCTGTGTTACACCTTCGACTTCGCGCCAAGAACCGGTCAGTGTCATCTCTACAAACTGCTCGCGGCCAATATAAACCCAGTTGAGAACGCTGATTTCTCTGTCTTTGAACGAATTAGTTAAATGTTTTTCTGAAATGCCGTTGTGCAAGGCTTAAATGAGCATGATTAAAGATAATTTGGCCCTAAGGGGCTTGCACTAATTGGAATGCATAGTTAATCAAACCACCCAGTAGTATCTATTTGTAATGTTGGCCTACACTATTGGCAATTCTCTAAAATCACATAATTGTAACGATGTTAACATATTTTGTGTAAAAATATTTTAAGAGATGTTATTTCAAATCGAAAAAAATTATGTACATCGAAAATAATGTGCGTGTCATTAGAAAGAAGATCTGACGTCAGGCTTTGAGCTAGAGGCGCGTGAATTACGCCAGATCCTGGCCGTGCGGCCGCCATTTTTTCCCGATGCTCAATTGTCTTTAAGGGACCAGTCTAACACGACGCCAAAGTGGCTATCATCAAGACACTGATGCAAATTCACCGCTAGAGGGCTAGGATGTACGCAGATCGGATCAGCACAAAACATGTTTCCTACCAGGGCGATCCATGATATGATTTTTCCAGAGGAAATATGACATGGTCTGTTATCCGCTTAGTGCACATCGTAGCCCTCTAGTGGCGAATTTGCATCCAGTGTCTTGATGATAGCCACTTTGGCATCATATGAGCATTATGCGTACACATTATCTGCGTATGTTATGGTACTACACGCGCGTGTACTTCTACCAGCCAATGATCGCTGGATATATTCTGCGCGTACGCACATCAACTACAAAATACGCCAAACGCGACGAACTATCGCTGCCCTTTCGCCCACAGTGGTCTAACAATTAACTAATAATTATAATAGACTTGAGATCAAGTATTTGTCTGTAGTTAATACATACCTGTACAGCATCGCCTGAAATACCCTCCTCTATACTGGCAATTCATAGTATAGGTAAAACTTGTAGATTTGCATGGTGAAGAGGATAAGTAAGACTAATTGCGGTGACACCATGTGAAATTCTCAATTGAGTAGTAATTAGTTCTGAAAAGAACTTGAGGTACAACTCGACGTTTCGATCAGTATAGGTTTTAGCCTTAAGATAGAAGGTCACCCTAAGCAAAAAACCATGCGCATGAATTTTTGAGTGGCCTCTTAAAAATGTTGTCATGGTCGAAATTATAATAATTATATTTTCTGTTAAAGATTATTTGTAATGTAGGAACGACTAGAATGTTTGAAATCAGTACAGAGATATGGACAATTCTGGAAAGAATTGTGTTATACGGTATCCAGTATTCCAGTGGCAGATCCAGGAGGGGGCGTGTGGCCCCCTCTTTACCATCTATTTCCATTTTTTGGGGTCTTGTGCCCCCCTTGGCTGTGTGCATTTCTTTATCATCGTGCACCCCCTTTTTCTGCTCTGGATCTGCCCCTAAAGTGTTCAGATGCGTTTTGTTGACAGTATCGTGGTGTATTTTCATTTTTTTCGTCTTGAGTAAGAAAATAAGTTTTAAGTTATGAAGTATGAAAACACATTTGATGAAGTCCATATAAAGAGACTCTCAGTTAGTTGAAGCATATTTTCTAGCAAAGTAACTTTGCAATTTGAACTTGCTATTATATTTGTGTGATTTCCTCGGCGTGTGGTAAATTGCAGTTTATAGTAAACGCTCGTAGAATTTATTACCATGCTTTACTGAGTCTTGATAATGTATATGGATTAATATGATATGTATAGATACTGTTTTAGGTATGCATGATTCTGAAAAAATATGACATAATGTGAAGATTAAGTGTAAATTTTGAAATATTTATATACATTAGGCTAAAAAAAGTCTCCGGTTTCTGGTCAACAACAACAACAACAATAATAATAATTAAAAGTGCCGACGCCCAGATCTGAGGTGTCGCGCGTGGAGACCAGAAACCGGAGTTTTTTATTTATATTTTTTAAATTTTTTTTTTTTTTTTGTGTGTGCGTGCACACTGTGGTTTTGCGAAGAGGTCAACACGATGTCCCCAACACATATCGCTGAAATCAACACGATTATAGATATAGCTGCTATATTCCGATCAGTTGTTAATTATCCAGAAAGATTCCAGTATAATATCAATTCACATGGTTACTAATAATTACACAGGACGACCTCTATCGTTGCTATTTATAAAATGTGTTTGCCAGTTTTTTAGGTTACAGTAGGAACTCGTAGTCACAGTATCACTATAAATTGTATAAAAGCAAAACTAAAATTCAAGAAATTCAATCAACTTTATAAACCAACCATGATCACACAACCTATGACATCATAGCAGTGCTCATGAATATGCATATTTTCAACAACAAAAATGCCCAGAAAAGGGATCAAAATACTCCACACAAACTATAACAAAGAGATGCAACGTGGATATTGATTCGTGCATTATAAAAGAAAAACCTCCCGGTGTGTTCACTTGTGAAGTTGTCGTAAGCCAATGTAACGCTGATTAATAATATTAAATATCTTGAAGGGAAGATACAACATTGCTAATTATCAAATTATCAAATTAAGGAATTATTGTCTAAAATCTTGTACAAGTATTAATCAACCTGAGAATTTATTCCATATAAGGAGAAGAAAGGAATTATTGTGTTTAATTAAACAATATATTGTCGTTTGGCAACTTTTTCAAAACATACATTTATTAAAAGCATGTAACAAATTTTCGACATTTTGTCAAAAAACGTGAGCATATTGTGATAAAACGTTCACAATTTAGTAAATCATGATTATTTAGTGATTATCATGATTATTTAGTGATTATTATGATTATTTCTTGAAAATAAAAGTGTTGAAAGAACATACATTTAATAATTCCAATGATGTATGTTCCCTTATTGTTGTATTAAGATTTATTGTCATCTTGTAAGCTTAATTTCAGTGTGTTAAATAAATTATTTCATTTTGGTGTTGCAATTATCGAGTGTAACCTTGTTTGATTTCTTTGTTGTGTCGGGCGCTCTTGTTCCTTCCACGCGAAATAGAACAGTTACAGCAATAGCATGAAGATCTGACGTCACGCTTTGAGGCTCATGAATTACGCCAGATACCTGCCGTGCGGCCGCCATGTTTACTGGAGATTCAACTTTAACCTAAGTTTGTTACTAGCGCGTGAGGCTCGAAGCAGGGACGGTAGATCTTCAGCACAACTTATCCAATGAAATCCCTTGAATGATACGGCTGTAGCCTCTCTCCATCAGTGCCAAGCTTGATTTTGTTTATATACACATTGTTTCTTGATTGCCATTATTTGGATACAATAATTTTTAGTAAGAACATTATGTCTCGCATCCCACTAAAAGAAGAAAACACCCTGTTATGTTATTTTGTATGGAGTAAAATCATTTCCGAAATTTATATAATAACCAAAGGTACACACTTAGATTTATATGTGCAGTTATTGAAGGTTTGAATTGATCTGAACGGATTCCAACAAACAAAAGGTGTTTTTTTTACGTTTTATTTTTTTAAACATTTTTTATAACTCCGTGGTTCTGCCACACCTTAAACGTCATCACAGTCTCTATAGCAACGTTTGAAAACATACCCGCGAGCGGCCGTCGCGTTATGTCGATTCATGCATTAGCGCAATCGACTATCCTGCAACATGGACGAACAAGAAAACGCTGTGATAATGTTGAAGCTTGGAACCAGGGTACTTTGGCTTCTTAGACGTGCGAGAGACATTTACTTAGTATTTTTGGTGTTTCAAGTGTGCAACTTTCCGTATGTGGACGGTAGACTAACAGGTAAGCTATTTAAATGAGATTTTGTTGTAAAATGAGGAGAGACCGTTTGAAAGCATTGTACACATTTTCACTCTTGAAAACCAAAAGTAATAGGCCCTAATCCTAGTTTTACATAAAACTTACTTCATGACATTTTGTCGATTAATTTGTGGTATCAACTATCTCTTGAAACATTTATGTCTGAGGTGCTATCATTTTAGTAAAATTAATGAAATTTCACATTTAGTTAATGTATATATCTCTTGATTCTTATAAAGTATGGATCGGGGCGGATCTATGGTAACGAATTAGGGAGGGGGTACACGGCGACAAAAGGGAAACACAAAAAACACGTACGTCAAAAAAGTGAACGTCAAAAAAGGGGGCGCAATGCCCCAGGGTGACCAGGTTTTTATTAAAACAAATAAGGGAAACTTTTTGTGCATTAGATTCAATGCGCGGCACTGGTGTAGCAATGGGGAAAGGAAGTTTGAAGAACGTGTGTATGATACAGGCTCCTGTACCATAGGTGTTCCATATACCAACGAAATCCTTGTTCCCCTTCCTCAGTGACGCCCCTACTGAAATAATCCAGGCTACGACACTGATGCACCGGCCAGCCACACACTGGTTGAACGCTGCCTTTGATCATATGCTTTGATTGATAACAATCAGGGTTATTTTAGTTTTTTGCATAAATACTGATGATTATTGAGAAGAAATTTCACACAGTGATTCAGCCACATAGAATAATTTGTTTTGTATTCTCCCTTGCAGGTGCAAGGGCGATACTTTATATTACAAATCACGTAAGCACATTTGAAATTTAGAGCAAACACAAGTTAAGATGAGTGTAACAACAATATACCAACAAATTATGTTTTTTAATTTCATTTTCAAGCTTTGTCTGTTATTGGAAATCCAACGACACAAAGCACCTCTTAGTTCTATAACGCAAGGCGGAAACTATTTCAAAGATATTTTAGTAATGGTACCAAACTTTTTGTTACCATTACCTTCTCAATAAACCAAGTAAGCTTTCAGAACATAGTTCGCTCAGTTTCTCTTGGAGAGAACGCTGCCTTTATTAATAAAGGTCAGGGTTATTTTATTTTCAAAAGTATAAAGACTAATAATTAATGAGGAGAGATTTCACGTGATTCCTCTATACTTATTGTTTTATATGTATTATGATGTAATATGATGTAATACCTTCAAAACAGTTCTCATCAATATTTAAATGGATAAAACATAAATTTTATTTGGTTCTCTCTCATGGACTATCACTAATTTACTGTTTTGTATATTATTCTACCCCAACTCGCAAGTGCAAAGTAAACCCCGGCGTAAACCCCGGGGATGGGGGAGGGGGATATATACCCCCCCCAATTTTTGGCCTGGGGTGGATGGTCCGTATATTATCAATAAGCGAATAATTCGTGCAATAAAGGGGAAAATACGGCCGGGTTGTTTAAATATTTATTGTCTGTCTGTTTCTTTGTCTGTTTCAGAGCCGTCTTAAGAATATTTGAGGCCCCGGGCAAAGCAATGTACTGGGGCCCCTAACCCCCACCCCCTCGCCCCCAACACCAGATCAAACATTCATTTTGCATACAAGGAGGCCCCGATTTCACATTAACGCCACTGCTATTTAATAATATGAACCTTAATTTTTATTTTTCAAATTGAATCTCGGGCCCCTAAAATCGCGGGGCCCCGGTCAACTGCCCAGTGTGCCCATGCGATAAGACGGCACTGATCTGTTTGATATAATAGCCGTTGGATTCTAATTGTTTGTGCGCCAGTGGCGTAACCACGGGGGTTCAGGTGGTTCAACCCTACGCACGGGTTTTAGTAAAAAAAATAATAAAAAATAATTTTAAAAAAACTCAACAAATGAGAAGAGAAATGGTACAGAAAGTAATGTTTCAAGCGGTGTTTTTTGTTTGTTTGGTTTTTTTTTTTTTGGGGGGGGGGTCCCCCGATTAACATAAGTTACGATTGATGTTACTAACAATTTATGATTTTAATTTCATTTTCAAGCTTTGTCTGTTATTGGAAAGCCTGCGACAGAAAGCTCCACTTACAACTATAGGAGCTATCGAGCAAGTAAAGCTGTTGACGGCAGACTAGATACGTACTTTAGAACAGGTTAGCCTAAAACAAGGGTCTATGTAAATGTCTTCATTATTCATGTCATCATTATCGTGATAATCGTCGTCGCCTTCGCTGTCTTCTTTTCTTGTTATTATCAATTGCCGATTTTCATCAATTAATCATCATTCTCAATTAACCACCACCCTCATCATCGCATGGCCATCATCATGGAGTGCCATGGTCGAGCAGTTTAGTGCATCGGATCTGTGTTCTGATGACCGAGTCGTCAGAATGTGGGTTCGAATCCCAGCTGCGATCGGGGTACTTGTGTCCTTGAGCAAGACACTTTACCATAATTGCTTCTCTCTACCCAAGGGTAAATGGGTACCTGTGAGGGTTGGTTGTATAGTGTTTGATTAGCTAATATGCGCTGAAATGGCAACAATTGAGCTGTATATTCCCCAGGGAGCTGAGATGGTTTCAGGAATGATTTATGAGCCTGTGAGCAGGGGTAATAATGTAATGCGCCTTGAGCACCAGTTTGGTGGATACGTGCGCCATAATTATAAGTCCACATTATTGTTATTATTATTATCATCATCTTATCTTTATCTTATGGACATATTTTTACAAAATATCATTTTATTTCTTCACCAGCTGAATCTGATCCTCATCCTTGGTGGCAAGTAGACATGGAGAGCGAACACATGCTGGGTAACATCACCGTAACACTCCCAGGCAAAGACTGTTGCGGTATTTTTATTTATTTATTTTTTTAAATTTTACTTGATTTATTTTGATATATTTTTTAAATTTTATATTTTCCCCTCATCGAACAGCGGAAAACCGCGAATAATAGGATGGAAATCATAAAAATCATTTTAAAATATTTTAAAAAGAAAGAACTTCATTTTAAGCCTCATTAGACTATTTCAGTTAAAGATGTATCGCCCGTGTTTTACCGACAATTTCGAGAAATTGTTGTTTTCATTGGAACATTGATCATTTCCTATTAAAAAGGAATACAAATACTTCGAAATTAGATTCACAAAATAATTTGGGTAGAATATCGTATCCGACCGCCACTTTTTCTCATTGAATATAACCAATAAAGTAATCTTACCTACCTAGTTAGGTAAAGAAAACATATGGATGATCATGATGATGGACATATACTTCAAATTATTCCAGGATATTTATTTCATGAAAAATCAGGCATTTTTGGTATACCATGACTTCCTCAGTCATGTCAGTCTGATCTTGTAAACTCCACAATTAGTGACCAGTGGCAACTATAATAGGATCCTTCTATTTTCTGAAGGGGAGGATTTTTTTTAGAAGGGAAATAAAGTCCGAAAACCATCATAAAAGTGGATTTTAAAGACAGTTTTCGCTTTCTGTACCACCAAAAATCGATAGCATAATTGTTTAACTGGTTAGTGGTTGCAAAAGAATTCCAAAAAATCCCTTAAAAAGTGGCGGTCGGATATGACATTCTTTCCAATAATTGTCAGAAGCTTGGTTTAACAATATAAAAGTGACAAAATGAATTTATGTTGGGACCCACTATAAATTCATTTCGGTAGATATTTACTGTAAATCCATGTTTCTCACGACTATTTTGAGAAATAATATTTGGCATTTTACAGTCCTGTATTCACTTTTTTTAGTCAAAATAAGGTATGAATATTATATCACCACAGATTTCCGCCACACTCTTCATATCGTGTTCAATTTCTCTCTTTTTTTCTCGCTGCAAAGGATTACATTTCATCGGTGCAGTAGCGCAAGCTGGTGTTAATAGCTCTGATTACACCAAGAACCAACAGTGCGGCTCACCAGCCACAGAGGCACAGTCCCAACCCGGAGCGGTGATTATATTCCATTGCGATCCACCTGTGTTGGCCCAGTATATCAGCTTGGATATAGATCCTACACGCCCTGATGTTCAAGACGCAGAGTTGCATATTGCTGAGGTGACAGTAACCAGTGACTCAAATGTCGGTAATTATTCATTGCCCGTGCTATACAGGATTCCTAATTCTACCTCAGGGCCCACTGTGTCTCCTGAGGAATTTTATTTTATAATGATTCGATTATTTTGTGTCGCAGTCATCTTTTAGGGGCAAACTCAAGATTTTTGAAAGCATTCGGGGTCCAGATGGTTGGAAGTTATTGTGTCGTACAGCATACCTACAACCTTTTCACCCACTAGTAATCGGCTTGCTGAATGGGTCGTCGTTGCTGAATGGGTGGTAGCAGACAATCATAGAAGTCCTGTAACATACATAGGATTGAGATTGTCTGGATACCAGTGGAGTACCCAATTATTTTGTTCTGACTTAAACTACTTCAATCCGTGATTTTTTTTAAAGAAAATCAATATCCGCCCAGTGCACATCGTAGCCCTCTAGCGGTGAATTTGCACGCAATGTCTTGATGATATTATTGCCCACTGATGTGGTCTAACAACATCTACCCTCAACAGCTCATGCACGGTGCGAATAGTCACTCGGTTAAACAAATCTTGTCCCTTCAAAGTGTTAATAATGTTGTATTTTAATGGCATCTTCCTCCCCCTTCCACTAAAATTTGTCCTCCACCCCATCTCCCTTGCACTAATCTTTCTTCTATATATTTGCTGCTGGAGGGTCACACGATGGCTGGATGCTGGAGGATTAGTGCGTTGAATTGTGCAGGCGGGAAACTGGTGGGACTGGGATCCTAGGAGTGGGGGGAGGAGTGTGTGCTCACTGAACTGAATCAGTTGTTAACAAGCTCGGGTGGGGGGGGGGGTGGTTGACTTAGGATATAGGGAATCCCTCAGTCTGGGGTGAGTTGTGGACTTTGGATATAGAAGATCCTTCGATCCGTAGTAGTGGTCGCCAAATATCGCCGACGTAGAAACAGATGTCCTGTGGAACAGTGTCGTGTTTGAAGATCTCGATCTTGAGTAGTAATTAGTTCTGAAAAGAACTGGAGGTTACAACTCGACGTTTCGATGAGATACAATTTTACAATTAGTTGTTTCTCTTGATTATTTTTTACAACTATTAGACCCCTCTTTTTATTTTTGTAAAACTGTATCTATTATTGGAAAACCCGCATCTCAAAGCTCACGTAATCTTCGTGCTTCAAAAGCTGTTGACGGTAACGTGGATACGTACACGCACACTCGTAAGTCACCAAATATTGTTTTATATTATGTGGGTAAAGGGTCCCGGGTATCACACTTATATACCTTACTGGCACCATCACGAATCTGAAACAATACCAGTATTACACCAATACAATTACCACTTCTATCATTACAACCGCAATCTCCACCATCACCACTATTACCACCAGCAACATAACCACTACAAACCCTTGCCATCACCGCTGGGGATGGGGTATCATATATTCCCCCGGTGGGAAGAACTAATATTGTTATAACATTTTGCCATGTATTTCCATCAATTCACTCGATCTACCCTTTAAATTAATTATATCTACTTATAATGCGTAAAAATTATGCTCCAACTACAGATTGCATCACAGAGCGACTAGAACACTCTGCTAAAGCATCAAGGACGCTTTTGAGCGGGTCCCTGACCATATGTAGTTTTCACTTCGCGCTGCGTGATGGCCTGACTTTATCCCCTGATGTTCACAATATATTTGAGCTTCCTCCTGCTCCTCTGCCTCCTGCTGCTCCTCTGCCTCCACAACATGAATTTCAGTAATCTCCTTTTTTGTTACGTGAATCCCAATAATCTCCGTCTTTCCCAATAATCTCCATCTTTGTTACGTGAATCACAATAATCTCCATCTTTGTTACATGAATCCCAATAATCTTCATCTTTGTTACATGAATCACAATAATCTCCATCTTTGTTACATGAATCACAATAATCTCCATCTTTGTTACGTGAATCACAATAATCTCCATCTTTGTTACGTGAATCCCAGTAATCTCCATCTTTGTTACATGAATCCCAGTAATCTCCATCTTTGTTACGTGAATCCCAGTAATCTCCATCTTTGTTACATGAATCCCAATAATCTCCATCTTTGTTACATGAATCCCAGTATTCTCCATCTTTGTTACATGAATCACAATAATCTCCATCTTTGTTACGTGAATCACAATAATCTCCATCTTTGTTACATGAATCCCAATAATCTTCATCTCATGTATCCCAGTAATCTCCATATTTGTTACATGAATCCCAGTAATCTCCATCTTTGTTACATGAATCCCAGTATTCTCCATCTTTGTTACATGAATCACAATAATCTCCATCTTTGTTACGTGAATCACAATAATCTCCATCTTTGTTACATGAATCCCAATAATCTTCATCTTTGTTACATGAATCACAATAATCTCCATCTTTGTTACATGAATCACAATAATCTCCATCTTTGTTACGTGAATCACAATAATCTCCATCTTTGTTACGTGAATCCCAGTAATCTCCATCTTTGTTACACGAATCCCAGTAATCTCCATCTTTGTTACGTGAATCCCAGTAATCTCCATCTTTGTTACATGAATCCCAATAATCTCCATCTTTGTTACATGAATCCCAGTATTCTCCATCTTTGTTACATGAATCACAATAATCTCCATCTTTGTTACGTGAATCCCAGTAATCTCCATCTTTGTTACATGAATCCCAATAATCTCCATCTTTGTTGCGTGAATCATAATAATCTCCATCTTTGTTACATGAATCACAATAATCTCCATCTTTGTTACACGAATCACAATAATCTCCATCTTTGTTACATGAATCCCAGTAATCTCCATCTTTGTTACATGAATCCCAGTAATCTCCATCTTTGTTACACGAATCACAATAATCTCCATCTTTGTTACATGAATCACAATAATCTACATCTTTCTTACATCACCGTCGCCACCAGCCTCTTCACATAATCGTTACGACATTGTTATCATGAAGGTTCAATATGCATTTAATACTTCGACATTTATTTGTCCCAACAGGTCGAAGTGATCCACATCCATGGTGGCAATTGAATTTGAGTAGCGAACACTGCTTGGGCAAAGTAACCGTCACACTCAGGAAAGACTGTTGTGGTAAGTAGCTGGTAAAATGTCTGTAAATGCTTCCTTATACGAGTCAAGAAATTATTGACTGTACAGCAATTATTTGCTGTAACATTAACGAGAAAATTGTGAAAGCGTATGGAGAGTGTGGTGTATTCATTCTAATGTGGAAAATGGATCGCGCTTGCAAGCTCGGTGGTCGAGAGGTTAAGACGTCTGCAATCGTTAACTGGAGATCGTGGGTTCGAATCCCGCCCGAGTAGCCTGTGAACTTTTCCCCCACAGACACTCGGAAAGCACTGGGCATACAGTGCTATACACACGTCGATGTAGGGCAAAAATTGAATCAATAGTATTTAATCTTGTAATTGGGTAACAACCAAAGGTCTATAAACTCTCTTTAATATTATAGAAAACATTGTAAGAGGGTGGTTTGTATCATTCTAGCTCTGATCATTGTCTATGACATGTGGTCACTTGAACCGCAAAATGTGCGGATGTTTAGACAAACTCAACTGATACGAGAACATTTCCATAGCTTCAACCCCCCACAAATGTTCTCAGCTCCCTCCCACTTCATTCCTGGATCGGCCACTGTTCAAGGATATGGGATGTCCATAATCAACCCCCTGCCCACCTGATCTACAGTCATAATTGTTCAAATCTTCATATAGGCCTATACGTTTAAAACCGATTCTATTTTTACTTAATTAAATGTCATTGAAATTCGGCTATCAAACTTATGCCACTGTTTCATTTTAAAGGATATCGTTTCATCGCTGCAAAAGTGCGAGCTGGAAAGAGCTCAAACTTCTCGGATAATCAACAATGCGGTTCACCAGCCACCGAGGCACAGTCTGTTAAAGGAGCAGTGATTGAATTCTTGTGTGATCCACCAGTTAGAGCCCAGTACATAAGCTTGGATATAGATAAGTCAAGCCCTGATGTTCAACAAGCTATACTGCAAATTGCCGAGGTGACCGTGGAAGAGTACACAGCTGGAGAATGTACCAAACATGAAGGTAAGAAGACGGTCATTTCTCCTTCAACGTAGTTCGACAGAGCGTCCAGTTGCAGTACGCGTAATTTTTTCCAGGACGAACGTGGGCAATTTCTATGAAATTCCCATTTTTAAAAACTTGTTGTCTTTTAACAATTTTTTTTAAAAGACATTTAAAAAAAAATGCTCACGTTCGTCCTGGGAAAAACTTGAATACGCGTCCTGTACTAGTCATGTTTGAGCTACTAGCACTGAAAGTCGTTGATAGAGGGCGTATACAATGTAGATGCAAACCACACACAGTCGTGAATAGTATAGCGCGCGTTGGATGTTCGGAACTTCGCTGGGGGGGGGGGGACTATTTATAATTGTGACTGACTTCACCCAAACTGCCCATCCATGTTATCAAATCTATTTGTCCTTTGAAACATTACATTTGTATTATTTTCTCTTTCAGATGTTGCTCCAGCTCTGTGGAAGTCATCATTCTACAGCAGACTGTACAGCGGAAGCTTAATCGGAAACCCCGACCCACTTTCAACGGTGGTAGCTAAAAATCTCAAAATGTGCGCCGTTTACTGCATCGACCATGATCTGTGTTACACCTTCGATTTCGCGCCAAGAACCGGTCGGTGTCATCTCTACAAACTGCTCGCGGCCAATATAAACCCAGTTGAGAACGCTGATTTCTCTGTCTTTCAATTAGTTAAATGTTTTTCTGAACTGCCGTTGTGCAAGGCTTAAATGAGCATGATTAAAGATAATTTGGCCCTGAGGGGCTTACACTAATTGGAAGGCATAGTTAATCAAAGCACCCAGTAGTATCTATTTGTAATGTTGGCCTACACTATTGACAATTCTCTAAAATAACATACTTGTAATGTTGTTAACATATTTTGTGTAAAAATATTTTAAGAGATGTCATTTAAAATCGAAAAAATTATTTCGATCAACTAAAGAAGTTCTATGTACAGTGTATATCGAAAATAATGTGCGTGTCATTAGAAAGAAGGATATGTATTCGGATCTGTGTTTAAAACTAATCATATATTATTATTGTATTGTCACAATATAAAAACTACAATAATATCTAGGACTACCATAATTTGGCAGACATATTACGTCTAATTATTTTGCTTTTCTCTGTAAAACTTATATTCAGATTGGGTTTACTGGTTTTTACGAAAATGTATGTCTCAGAATTGGAAAGTTGTAATTATTATTCGCAGTTTCTAACCGTGCATGAGCTGTTGAGGGCACATGTTGTTAGACCACTGTGGGGGCGAAAGGGCAGCGATCGTGATTTTGCAGTTGATGTGCGTACGCACAGAATATCTCCTGTGATCATTGGCTTACAGAAGTACACGCGCGCTTAGTACCAAAACATACCCGGATACAGTGTACGCACAACGCTCACACGACGCTAGACTGGTCCCCTGTCTTTATCCTATATCAAGGATATAGACAGGCTCCAGGCGTACCATTCAAGGGATTTCATTGGATACGTTGTGGTGAAGATCTGACGTCACGCTTTGAGGCTGTCGCGCTAGCTGCGCTACCAATCAAGGTCAAACTTGAATCTCGGGGAAAACATGGCGAGCCTCGAAGTGTGACGAAAGATCTTCAGGCTAACACGACGCTAGCCTGAAGATCTGACGTTACGCTTTGAGCTAGATCAGCGCGTGAATTACGCCAGATCCTGGCCGTGCGGCCGCCATTTTTCCCCGATGCTCAACTGTCTGTATTCTTGATATAGGATAAAGACAAGGGACGAGTCTAACACGACGCCAAAGTGGCTATCATCAAGACACTGATGCAAATTCACCGCTAGAGGGCTAGGATGTGGACAGATCGGATCAGCACAAACATGTTTCCTACCAGGGCGATCCATGATATGATATTTCCAGGGTTGCTAGATCAAAATATGAATACATTTGACATGGTCTGTTATAACGTTAGGTGGAACAAAGCCGATAAGTATAATAGACTTGAGATCAAGCATTTGTCTCTATTTAATTAATATATATATACATACCTGTACAGCATCGCCTAAAATACCCTCCTCTATACTGGCAATTCATAGTATAGGTTTTAGCCCTGAGGTTGAAGGTCACCCTAAGCAAACAAACATGCTCATGAATTTTTGAGTGGCTTCTTAAAAATGTTGCCTTGGTCGAAATTATAATAATTATATTTTTGTTAAAGATTATTTGTAATGTAGGAACGACTAGATTGTTTGAAATCAGTACAGAGATATGGACAATTCTGGAAAGAATTGTGTTATACGGTATCCAGTATTCCAGTGGCAGATCCAGGAGGGGGCGTGTGGCCCCCCTCTTTACCATCTATTTCTATTTTGGGGGTCTTGTGCCCCCCTTGGCTGTGTGCACTTCTTTATCATCGTGCACCCCCTTTTTCTGCTCTGGATCCGCCCCTAAAGTGTTCAGATGCGTTTTGTGATAGTATCGTGGTGTATTTAAAAAAAAATCGTCTTGAGTAAGAAAATAAGTTTTAAGTTATGAAGTATGAAAACACAGTTGATGAAGTCCATATAAAGAGACTCAGTTAGTTGAAGCATATTTTCTAGCAATTAAGTAACTTTGCAATTTTAACTTGCTATTATATTTGTGTGATTTCCTCGGCGTGTGGTAAATTGCAGTTTATAGTAAACGCTCGTAGAATTCATTACCATGCTTTACTGAGTCTTGATAATGTATATGGATTAATATGATATGTAGATACTGTTTTAGGTATGCATGATTCTGAAAAATATATGACATAATGTGAAGATTAAGTGTAAATTTTGAAATATTTATATACATTAGGCTAAAAAAAGTCTCCGGTTTCTGGTCAACAACAACAACAATAATAATTAAAAGTGCCGACGCCCGGGTCTGAGGTGTCGCGCGTGGAGACCAGAGAGTTTTTTTATTTATTTTTTTAAAATTTAATTTTTAATTTTTGTGTGTGCGTGCACACTGTGGTTTTGCGAAGAGGTCGACACGATGTCCCCAACACATATCGCTGAAATCAACACGATTATAGATATAGCTGCTATATTCCGATCAGTTGTTAATTATCCAGAAAGATTCCAATATAATATCAATTCACATGGTTACTAATAATTACACAGGACGACCTCTATCGTTGCTATTTATAAAATGTGTTTGCCAGTTTTTTAGGTTACAGTAGGAACTCGTAGTCACAGTATCACTATAAATTGTATAAAAGCAAAACTAAAATACAAGAAATTCAATCAACTTTATAAACCAACCATGATCACACAACCTATGACATCATAGCAGTGCTCATGAATATGCATATTTTCAACAACAAAAATGCCCAGAAAAGGGATAAAAATACTCCACACATTTACAATTAAACTGTAACAAAGAGATGCAACGTGGATATTGAGTCGTGCATTATAAAAAAAAAACTCCCGGTGTGTTCACCAGTGAAGTTGTCGTAAGCCAATTTAACGCTGATTAATAATATTAAATATCTTGAAGGGAAGATACAACATTGCTAATTATCAAATTATCAAATTAAGGAATTATTGTCTAAAATCTTGTACAAGTATTAATCAACCTGAGAATTTATTCCATATAAGGAGAAGAAAGGAATTACTGTGTTTAATTAAACAATAAATTGCCGTTTGGCAACTTTTTGAAAACATACATTTATTAAAAGCATGTCACAAACTTTCGACATTTTGTCAAAAAACGTGAGCATATTGTGATGAAACGTTCACAATTTAGTAAATCATGATTATTTAGTGATTATCATGATTATTCAGTGATTATCATGATTATTTAGTGATTATCATGATTATTTAGTGATTATCATGATTATTTAGTGATTATCATGATTATTTAGTGATTATCATGATTATTTAGTGATTATTATGATTATTTCTTGAAAATAAAAGTGTGAAAGAACATACATTTAATAATTCCAATGATGTATGTTCCCTTGTTGTTGTATTAAGATTTATTGTCATCTTGTAAGCTTAATTTCAGTGTGTTAAATATATTATTTCATTTTGGTGTTGCAATTATCGAGTGTAACCTTGTTTGATTTCTTTGTTGTGTCGGGCGCTCTTGTTCCTTCCACGCGAAATAGAGCAGTTACAGCAATAGCATGAAGATCTGACGTCACGCTTTGAGGTTCGTGAATTACGCCAGATACCTGCCGTGCGGCCGCCATGTTTACTGGAGATTCAACTTTAACCTAAGTTTGTTGCTAACGCGTGAGGCTCGAAGCAGGGACGGTAGATCTTCAGCACAACTTATCCAATGAAATCCCTTGAATGGTATGGCTGTAGCCTGTCTACATCAGTGCCAAGCTTGATTTTGTTTATATACACATTGTTTCTTGATTGCCATTATTTGGATACAATAAGTATTAGTAAGAACATTATGTCTCGCATCCCACTAAAAGAAGAAAACACCCTGTTATGTTATTTTGTACGGAGTAAAATCATTTCAGAACTGATTGTTTAAATTTATGATACAAAAATTCCACATTTAGAGTATGAACAAACTAAATTGCACTTCCTCATTATGTATGTGTTAATGATGGTGACAGGAGCTAGCTTTACCCCAAAGGTTGATTACATTTCATACTATTTTAGGTCATTCGTATTAAAGTCAACATCAGTCAGTTTTAGAGTCAAGTCTCAACTGAAGGTAATGTCACCGGAAAAAAATACTGAGTCGTTGTGCATTCAAGTCATCAACTCTTGATTAAAGGGATTGTTCAACATTGGTAAAATTTCAGAAAATACATCAATACTTTATAATAAACCAACATGTGAAAAATCAGTTTATTTCGTTGCGTCGTTATTGATAAAATTGATCACGGCCGTGATAAATGTCATATTTTGTAATTCATTTTATGGCAAAAATTACAAAATGTCAGACGAAATATATCTCAAGATGTTTGGTATCACGTTGTAGATTATAATTCAACAGTTCTAATAATGTGTAAATTTATAAAACAACCAAAGGTACACACTTAGATTTATATATGTGCAGTTATTAAAGGTTTTATTTGATCTGAACAGATTCCAAACAAAACGTGTTTTTTTTTCTTCATTTTTTATAACTCCGTGGTTCTGCCACACCTTAAACGTCATCACAGTCTCTATAGCAACGTTTGAAAACCCCAAACATTCCGAGCGGCCGTCGCGTTATCTCGGTTCGTGCATTGGCACAATCGACTATCCTGCAACATGGACGAACAAGAAAACTCTCTGAAAATGTTGAAGCTTGGAAGCAGGGTACTTTGGCTTCTCAGACGCGCGAGAGACATTTACTTGGTATTTTTGGTGTTTCAAGTGTGCAACTTTCCGTATGTGGACGGTGGACTAACAGGTAAGCGATTTTTAAATGAGATTTCATTTTAAAATGAGGAGAGACCGTTTGAAAGCATTATCAGGGATCGAAATTAACTTGAATTTGATGGTAGCCCACAGGACTAGTTATGTCAAAATTTTACTAGTCCTTATTTTTTAGTAGTGCTGAAATATAAATACAAGAAAAAGAATATAAATACAAGAAAAAGAAATGAACCATGATATGGTGATCAACATGTTCTTGCTGAGGTCATACTGAATGTTTTTTGCGTGTTTTTATTTTTATTTTTTTACTATCCCATCAGACTACCCAAACCTCAGCAGCTAGTAGTCCCGCTGCTACAACCACTAGCCTCGGGCTAGCGGACTAGTGTTAATTTCGACTACTGGGCATTGCAAATCTTTTTCAGTCTTATAAGAATGAAAAAGTGTACACTGCTGTCATATATATATATATATATATATATAATTAAATTCTGTAATTCATTAGGCCTACTTGGTGTTAGTTTGATAATGCCGGTGTCAAACATCCATTTAAATAGTTATGTCTGCAATATTCATTTTATTAAAATTAGTAAAATTACACGTTAGAATGAATATGAAAAACCTCAATTCATTTTCACAATTTTAAAGATAACAAAACAGGAAATTAAGCTGAATTCCACAGGTTGTTTTCTGTACATATAATTATACTACTTGATTCTGACAAACTATGGATGTATCTACAGACGTTTTACCATAAGATACTGCCTTTAAGCATCTAAATGCCAAAATGTCACGCAATTTTTTTCTTTTGTTTTTTAAAATTTCTTTTAAAACATTATAAAATAGCCTCCTTGGGGGAGGACCACAAAACTGAAATGAACCGACAAATTATGTCAATCAGATATACCAACAAGTTTGCCTGGCAGACACTATTTTGCCAACAAGTGTGTGGTAGGGGAGGGGGCTGCCCCCTTTGGTGTGCGTCTGTGATATTATATCTTCTTTCCCGACACTGTAAAAACACCAGTGTAAACAACAAAAATCAATAAATAAAAATAAATAGATGAAAACATTCATTGGTGTTCAAATTGGAAACCATTCACATTGACCATGAAGGAATTCAGTTATTTTAACAGCCTAGGTACGCAACACAAACAAAATTCAACCATTCCAAACATGAAGAAATGTTTTCCTTTATTCTTTCTCTGAGGCAATTATCTGAAAGTTTTAAATTGAAATTCACTCCAACCGATTGAAACTAGGGACAACTAACTATTTAGCAATTCGTCAATTTTAATCTAGTTTCAATCTGAATTTCAATGTGAAAGTGTCCTCATACTCATGTACTGGAAGCAGTTATGCCAACATTACTTTCCTGTACCAAAAATTAGGATTCACACTAAATATGCATCTTGAATTTAATTAAATTCTTGATTCTGTGAATTATTGATTTGGTGTCATTTCTCGTATTAAAGGGCTGATACAAGATTAGTAATGTTGACAAAACTACTTCTATGAGTATGCTTACTCTCTTTGAATCAAGATATACATTAAAGGGAAGGTACAGCATTGGTAATGTTGACAAAACTGATTCTATGAGTATGCTTACTCTCTTTGAATCAAGAAATACATTAAAGGGAAGGTACAACATTGATAATGTTGGCCAAACTGCTTCCATGAGTATGCTTACTCTCTTTGAATCAAGATATACATTAAAGGGAAGGTACAACATTGATAATGTTGTCAAAACTGCTTCTATGAGTATGCTTACTCTCTTTGAATCAAGATATACATTAAAGGGAAGGCACAACATTGATAATGTTGGCCAAACTGCTTCCATGAGTATGTTTACTCTCTTTGAATCAAGATATACATTAAAGGGAAGGTACAACATTGATAATGTTGGTCAAACTGCTTCCATGAGAATGCTTACTCTCTTTGAATCAAGATATACATTAAAGGGACAGTATCGTCACGATCAATAGGGCATGGAATTCGAACGCTAGTACTCAGTGACTGCCATAATACCCCACATGATACGGTCATATTACCGTTGCTGTTGCGTAAATGAGCCAGTAATTTTCAGTCACTGTGTTAATCTTAAATCAAGACAAACTAGGACATCGACTCCATGTCCTGTCGAAAGTCTGTTCTGATCATGACGATACCGCCCCTTTAAAGGGAAGGTACAGCATTGTAATGTTGACAAAACTGCTTCAATGAGTATGCTTACTCTCTTTGAATCAAGATATGCATTGAAGGGAAGGTACAACATTGGTAATGTTGACAAAACTGCTTCTATGAGTATGCTTACTCTCTATGAATCAAGATATACATTGAAGGGAAGGTACAGCATTGTAATGTTGACAAAACTGCTTCTATGAGTATGCTTACTCTCTATGAATCAAGATATACATTAAAGGGAAGGTACAGCATTGGTAATGTTGGCAAAAACTGCTTCTATGAGTATGCTTACTTTCTTTGAATCAAGATATACATTGAAGGGAAGGTACAACATTGGTAATGTTGACAAAACTGCTTCTATGAGTATGCTTACTCTCTTTGAATCAAGATATACATTAAAGAAAAGGTACACCATTGGTAATGTTGACAAAACTGCTTCTATGAGTATGCTTACTCTCTATGAATCAAGATATACATTGAAGGGAAGGTACAGCATTGTAATGTTGACCAAACTGTTTCTATGAGTATGCTTACTCTCTATGAATCAAGACATACATTAAAGGGAAGGTACAACATTGGTAATGTTGACAAAACTGCTTCTATGAGTATGCTTACTCTCTTTGAATCAAGATATACATTAAAGGGACAGTATCGTCACGATCAACACGGCATGGAATTCGAATGCTAGTACTCAGTCACTGCCACATGATAAGGTCGTTGCTGCTGCGTAAATGAGCCAGTAATTTTCAATCACTGTGTTAATCCTAAACTAGGACATCGATTCCATGTCCTTTAAAGGGAAGGTACAACATTGGTAAAATTTCACGACATCGCGAATATTTGCACAAATATTCGCGAAAAAATTCACGACACCGCAAATATTTGCGCAAATATTCGCGAGTGCGATGTCCCTTCAGGGCCACCATAGGTTTCCTTTCAACAAAGAAAACATCAATTATCAAATTAAACACTCTAATTTCTGATAAAACGATGAATAACACGGGCCGAACATCTACACCGCGGGGGTGTCGGCTGCTCGCGTGCGTGGTCTTTTTTTTTCGTGTGGTTGTGTTCATGACCTTGTCTAAAGGCTATAATCAACATGGATTGAATTACCATGGTTGCAATCAGCAGTGGATATGATCATGTTATTGTTGAGACGATGGCGGTGGTCATTTAATATCAGTCAGACGGCCTAGATGCATTGAATTAGGTACCATGGTATTTATATTAAGCCTGCGTGAATACCCGTTACCACAGAAATGAGCAATCTTGGAAAACATAATTAGAAACACGGTTTAAAAGCTATACGGATTATACCCATCAGGGTATGCCCAAACAGTTAAAAACTGATATCCATTGGGGAAGGAACTAAAAAACATGAAACGGAATAATCCGTCTACCAGTTCACTGGGCGCCGCCATAACTGCAGTGGTACCTACATTCTGCATCAAGCGTTTGTTTTCTACGCAGTCCAGTGCTTCTTCAACCAATATGTGCACTCTACGTGACTAAACGCTAGCGTACTGCGTATTTAAGAATGCGTATGACGCGCGCGTGCAGTGTAGTACCAGTGCAGTAATGGTGGAAAACAGTGATCGACGGATTAGTCTATACACATGAAAATAAAAATAACGCAAAATTAAGCAATTATACACCATCACTTGAAATATTAAATTATAGTTACCTGTAAATCTTTGGTTAAGCGAACACAATTCAGATTGTTCGTTTTCATTCTATCCATACGAATTTATAACTTCTGAAAAACGTTTGCCGATAATTTGAGTGCAATGACTGCACCTCAAACAGCATTATGCTTTGTGGAAGATTGATGCCATCATCAGCTTTATACCAACTATAAGTTTTACATTTAAATCTGACCACTACGGTTATTCTGGAATTACAAATTATACAGGCCTACATACAAAAGACATCAAATACTACAGTAACGTATATAGGACGATAGCAAAACGAAATTTCAGATTGATTAAAGGGGCAATTTCATCACGATCAACAGGACATGGAATAGCAGTGCTACCAGTAGTTTAAGATTAGGCCACATAAAAAAAAAAAATTGTTGAGCGTCCTTTTTTTTTCGGGGGTGGGGGTGGGAGGGTGTTTTTTTTTATTTTTATTTTTATTTTTATTGAGTTTTTTGACATGGCAAAATATGAAATAAAAAAATAAAAAAATCATCAGAATCACTATAAAACAGGGGATTTTTGTTTTTTTAAATGTTTTTACTTGTTTTGTTAAACCCATTAACTCCTAGACTTCAGCAGAGACATTTTCTGCAAACATTTTCTAAAAACTAAAACGCAGTGTAAGTAACTTAATTGAATACTTGTTCTTGTTTTTGTCAACATAAACAACCTTTCTTCAAACATCTTTTCCAACCTTTAGATTTTGAAACAAATATCAGCTGAAAAATCTGGGAGTTGATAAGTTTTAGCAGAAAAAAGATAAAGAGAGTAGTATGTTATATGGGGTAGGGGGACCACCTTCATTCGAACGTGGCACCCCTCCACTTTCCAGTGGCACTGACGGCAAATAATGCAAATGAGGTGTGACGTGATGATAAAAACGGATGACGTCACAGCTGATTATGAAAATGAGGTGTGACGTGATGAAAAAAATGGTGACGTCATAAAAATCAAAGAATATTTGATTTAAAAAAATGTAAGTTAAAAAATGGGATTTAAAATTGAAAATAAAAAAAATATTATCTTGTTTAATAATAAATGGAGAGAAATAATAAATATGATGATTTAATTAGCGCGGTTCAGCCGCAGAAGAAAGATAATGAATATGATTTTTATATGAAAATTAAAACGGGTTATACGTTTAAAAGTTTAATAGACATTTTAGTGGGTATTCAGTCAAAGGTTACTTTTAAAGTAAATTCTAATGGTTTTTATTGTAGGGCTGTAGATAACTCAGAAAGAATACTCGTAGATATAGTATTAAATCGCGAAAATATTTTAGAATTTAAATGTGAAAATCCAATTGAATTTATGGTTAATTTAAACCATTTACAAAAAATGACTCGTACTATAAAACGAAAAGTCTCTTTAATAATTTACGTTAAAAACTCGCGAATTTATATTGAAACTTGCATCGTTAGATCATGTGATGAAATCAAACGAGAAATTAACACCGTAATTATTAATACAGTGTTTAGTACAAAAACAATTAGTTTACCAGACGATGATGTTTATAATCATCCTCGTGTTGTAGAAAGTAGCGATTTTTTAAAACTAAAAAAAATATTGCAGGTTAATAAAACAATTAATATTGACATGTACGATTTAGATTGCATTAGTTTTTATAGCGAAAATGAAAGTCTTTTTAGCGTATTATTAAAATTGGGAGATTTTAATAAAAAACAACAACAACTACCAACTTATTCAGCTACTTTTGCTACAGATTTATTTAGCATTTTATTAAAAATGACGGCGTTAGACAAACAAATCCAATTTTACGCTCCTCACGGTGAAAATGGGTTGTTAAAAATTGTTGTGCCAGTAGGAAATTTGGGTATACTTTCTGCATACATTATAGACGAAAGCTTTTTAGAAAGTGATAAAGAAGATGGTTTTTAATAATTTGAATTATACGGTGGAGGTCTATCTTTTACTTGTGAAGGAGTATAATAAGATTTATTTACATTAAAGTTTATTTTAAATTCATAAGTTTTTCTATAACAATTTTTTTTTCTGCATTTACACCGATAGGTTTATCTTTGTTGTTAGCGGTAAGGTCTGGTAAAGCTGTATTTTTATTAGAGTTATTACGAATAACTTCTCTCATCTCAAAGTACTTTCTTTGCTCTTTAACAATTAAATCAAATTCTTCTTGGCTTATAACATTGTCTTCGATGGCTTTTGAAACATGACTATTGATGGTATTTAGTTTACTTTCGGCTAAAACTCTAATTTCATTATGTTTTTTAGCTTTTTTAGATAATTTATATTTGACGTATCTAATAGCAATTGCTGCACTGCCCAACCCTAAAGCTAAACCTTCTAAAACAAATCCTACGGGCGCTGATACAACGGTGGCGATACTAGCGATTCCAATAGCTCCTGCCCCCATACACCCTAATTCAGCTAAAGTTTCTACAATACTACAAGCTTTAATAATTTTATTATATTTTTTTATAGACAGTTTCACGCTCATTTCTCTCTTTTAAAATTTCTTTTTGAATATTATCTATTTTTTGCAATCGAAATGTTTTTGTATCATCCGTTAAATTTGGATAAATTACATTCGTTGATTCTATAGGGGCGCTCATTGTTTTCTATTAATAGTAAAATATTTTAATCTATTGGAAAATTATGAACTTTTATATCGTAACAAATTCCATTATCTAGAGAGCCGAATAAATTTATTTGAGCAAAAAAATTTCGGTCCTCGACAAAATGTTCTCTTAAAATAAAGCAAATTTTAAATTCTAAAAGCTTTACATCATTATTAAATGTACAATCAGGAAATAAATGATGTATAAAGCTGTCTACATGTGGATCTTTCAGGCTAATTTTTCGAATGTGCGAAAGTGAATTATTATTAATAGTTATTCTGTAAAAAAGTGAATTTTTAAACGTTGGAGCAACTACAGCAAAACCTACATGACTGGGTATGTTTGCCCAATAAACTTTAAATAAATCTTTATATGAGTATAAAGTTTCTTCTTCTTCAACATTTTTTATATGTCCACTTTTTTCAAAAATGTTTGGATTAGATAAAACTTGTTCACTATCTCTTTCTTCGCTAGCTACACCGCTACTATACAAAGCTAGCTGACTTCTACTTCGACTAGGTCCATAAATACTTGCCATATTTATAGTATAAAAATAAAATTTAATTTAACGGTAAACTTTTAATTTTTATATTGAAACATATTTTTGAATTTAATGCGCCGAAAAAGGTGGCTTCTACAAAAACTTTTCGAATAGCTCTCATTTTAAAACACATTTCATACTTGAGATGTTGCGTTTCATTATCGATAAAATGAAATTTCTCATTTCGTTCTGGAGAAGGAATATAATAAATGTTTGCTGCATAATTGTTCGTTACTGAATGCGTAGTAAAACTATTGGTTTTTATAAATTGTGTAAAAATACTACAATAAGACGGTGATACGTTAAACATAAAAAAGGGTTGTTTAAACGTAGCGTGCCATCCGAGTATAACATTAAATTTTTCAACTAAAATTATCCTTTGTAAAATTTCATCTCTGTTGAGATATCCATGATGTTCATATACTTCGCTAGGAAAAGTAGTTACACTATCTCTTTCTTCACTAGCTACACCGCTACTATACAAATCTAGCTGACTTCTACTTCGACTAGGTCCATAAATACTTGCCATATTTATATAATTTCTATATTTAAAATAACGGGAAAACCGTGATTGTTTATATCTCTACCTTTTGAATCTTTAATTTGAAAGGTCAATGTGCTAAAAGTATCAAGTTTCAATTTCTTAAATAATGGATTGTTATATTCCATATACATACTATCTCCAAACGATTTACCTTGCAAGGGAAAAGCGTTTAAAATAGTGCTAGGTTTCCCATTAAAATAATTATCGGTTGTAGAAATTTGATCGCAATGAATGTATATAATTTTAAAAAGATTGACGTCAATCTTTTTACTATATTCTCCTACATTTAAAAATTCATTATGAAGCCCGAGTAAATTAGCTAACCCAGATGAAAATTTAACAGATTTGTTTTCATCCGTTAATTTTAACAAGTAAACACCCGTTGTTTTATCAATAGTGAAAATAATCCACGGTTTATGTCTTATTATAATATCAATAATTTCAGTAATAGTGTAAAGTCCCGTCTCTACAAACTTGATAACATCTTCTTCACCCGTCGTACGATAAAATACTTTTTCTTTTTTACGTACGTTATAATATCCTACCCAAATGTTTGCGCTAAGTAATGAAATCTTAAGATTATTCGCGCGATTATCAATAACGTTGTTGTATAATTGAATTTCTCCACCATTTCTTTCAATTTCTAATTCAATAGTATGATACATTTTATTATTAAAAATTATAAACTTTTAATAATAAATGACGTTTCCATTAGCATTTAAAAGTAATTTATCAAAACGATATTTAGCATCTGGAAATTTTACTGCACCTTTAAATTTTAATGCTAGTGATTTAACGAGTTTAAATATTTATGTTAACGAAAACGAGTTTTTTAACGTACAACTGAGTAATCCTTTTCAAAATTACAAATTACCTCGCGTTTATAATTTCTTAGATGTACGTCAATGGAGATATGTTTCTAAACCGTTTTATCAAAATCAAATAAATTTTGCAACGTCGTGTAGTACGACTGGTTGTGGTGTGAGTTATAAACATTTATACTATTCAGATCCGATGATTCGTAGTTTTTTTAGATTTCACGTTTATTATCAAATAAGACGAATATTAAAAGAAGCTAGTATTCCCGAGTCTTTAGATCCAATTTGGAGTGCGTTTGAAAATAATATAAACATTAATGCATATAATAATTTATGCAGAGAATTTCATGCATTGCCAGATACGCAATGGCGACAACAAGTAGATTTAAACTCTGAAGGTTTAGGCACAGCTTACGAATATATAAAAAGTGGTGTGTTTACAGCTGTGCCGGGTAAAATTTTTGTAGATACTCGTTTTATTAACGGTGAGTATAACAAAAAAATAACAATTATGAAATTTAAACAAGATCTTGAAGATGTTGCGCCAACCAAGTTTAAACCATACATAGATTATATTACGATTGATTATATAGAACAATCTTTAGAAGCTAAACGAGGTTGGAGCAAGTACATACTCGAGTCTAAATTAGCTCGAGGTTTTACAGATATTGGTACAGAACGAATTAATGATTCTATAAGAACGTACGTTTACGCGATTTTAGGAGCTCAAGCGCAAGCTAAAAGTGGAATTTTAGCAAGTGGCACTGGTTTAGACGCGCAGCGTCAATTTATAAATATAGTAAATGCAGAGATTGATTCTCCTGTTGATTTACAATCTTCTATTCAACGCTATCAAGATGTTTTACAATACGCTCGTTCTCAATTAAATTTTGCTATCGGAGAAAACTTATACATGATGCCTAGTGATATGAATTTACGAATAGGCACGTACGCAAAATACAATAATAATTTATTAATCGCGACGAGTAATACATCTCTAGGTTCAAATTTAGATTTAAATTCAGAACCCTCACCTCTTCCTATTTTACCACTAGATAACGAACAACTCAGCGACGCAGTCTTTACTAAACACGTACAAGAATCTAACGATGATACTCCTGAATCTCTTTCTCCAGCCACATCAATAAAAGAAGACTCATTACCAACTGATCAAGAATTAGACAGCGTTAGTGAAATAAAAGAAGATGTTGTTTTTAGCGATGCTAGTCATCAAGAAGAAAACAATTCTTTAATACTTGGTATTGCAGTTTTAACTGGATTAGGTGTTATGATTTATGAATTATTATTTTAACGTTTTTTGTATATACGTATAAACTAAAACTCCAACCCCACTTAGCGCTATTAACAAATGTTCAGCTGCCCACGTAACGGCGCTAGACGCCGTTTTAAATAACCAACTTACTATACTACCTATAATAGCAGGTAAAGCTGCTAAAGCTTTTGCTCCTAGTTTAGATAATACATTCGCTAGATTTTTAAATGTTTTTTGTATCCACTCTTTTACACCACCACCGCTAGGTGGTGGTTTTGGAGTTGGTGGTGCGGGCGTAGGTTTGGGTATAACAGAATTTACAACATTACCGAACGCTTTAATGATAAAAGCGATGGTCATACTAAAAGCCGTCAATATACTGACTATCGTCACGCCTTGTTCTCTAAATAAAGTTCTAATTCTTTCTCCCAACGTAACGTCTCTTGTTAACATTTTTTGAAACGTTTCTCTAATTCTATTGATTTGACTACGAAGAATGTTTTCGTTCTCACTCGCTGCTTCTAATCTCATTCGTCTTTCATCTTTTAGTTTTTGTAAATCTTGTTGATATTTTTCATCAACATCAAACCCTCTTTCTTTTGCATCACTAATTAATTCTTGAGTATCAGATATTTTTTGATCGAGTTGGTTCAATCTAGCTAAATTTAATTCAAGTTGACCTCGAGTCGTTCGTAAAGCTCTATCGAGTCCCAAGATTTCTCGACGCGGCAATACAAAATCTGTTTGTGTTTCTTCAACATCTGCAGATATCACCATCATTTTGATAGCTTCTTCTACTTTTTAAGATTTTTCTACAAGTTTTAACGGTGTAGTTGGTAACCTTCTACCACTGCTTGTTTTCTCTTTTATCGGTTTTTCAGCTTCTTCTATAACATTTACTATAGCTTTTATTGTTTTATTAAATATACCTAGATCGTCCAAATATAAACCGCTTATTGCGCTTATTTTTCTAAATCCAGACCCTTTTACTTTAGTTAGTCGTATTTCTTTATCACCTTTTTTAAAATAGAGTATACTCATTTTTTTGTATTTATCAAATTTCTCTACAAACATGTTATAGTCTCTCTCATCAGGTTCATACCCTGTACTGTCATAAAAAGAATCAACTGTTTCTCTAAGTGCTATATCTCTTAAAGATAGAACTAGCTTTTTTTTTGCTATTTCTTCATTTACCCTTTTTTCTCTTTCATCATCTATTTTATCACCTTCTAATATTTCTTTTTCTAATTCATCTAAACTTTTATCTACTTCATCTATTTCAACTTCTTCATCATCATCCTCTAGATTTTTTAATAACGGATCTGCCTCCATTACCTCATTCTTCGCCATTTACAATTACTTTTTATCTTTTTTAAATAATTTATAACTCGCGTAACCTATTATACTCATCCCTAATACAATAAATAAAATTTCACGCGTTTTTTGATCTTCGCTAGGAACGTAGTAGTCGGATAGTTGAGGTTCGTTGTATAAATCTATTGGCAAATTTATTCGTTCATTCGTAACTCGTGAATATTCATTCATCGCATCATCAATATTATTAAATGTTCTTACGGCGCTCGATTCTTTTTGTATTTTTTTCATTTAAATAATCTAGATATTTTAAACGCTTTTTACTAAATTCATCTCTAGCTTTTGAAAGATGTTCAAACGCTAAATCGTGTCTTTTACGTTCTTGTTGAGCGTCATTGCCTCTTAGATTACTAAATAAAGCATTACTACCGGTAAATGCTAACGCGTTTATGACTGCACCTCCAATCATCATAGCTATAGATACCATTTTATAATTACTTTTTTTTATATAAATTATTATATATTTTTTAGTTGCTAACTATAGAATATGGCTAATAATATATACGGAGATGTGCTAGATCCATATAGAAGAATAAGAGAACCAAGAGGTATAAAAGGATTACGTAAAAAAGTTGTTATTACAAATAATCCAAGCACGATTACCGAAAATGAAATCCTGGAGGTTCGTTTTCCAAATTTAGGATTAAACGACGTTATCGTTCCGAATACGGTTAATTTAGCTTTTAACATTACTCTTCATTCTGCAGATGATGATACGAGAACGTTAGTACATAATATAGGTAGAGCTATTGTAAAAAATATAATCATTAAAATGGAAGCAAATGTAATATTTGACTTACAGGATGCGGATGTATTCAATTGTTACAAAGATGAATGGTTAACTAAAGATCAACGCGATAATTTAGCGTATCAAGGTATCGAAAATGAAAACGTAACTAAATTAAGAATAGACGCTAGTGATAAAGATCTTACGGGTAATAAAGGAAAAGATAAAGCTATTGCGGAAACGTATAAAAATAGATATTACATTCCATTAGATTTTGAATTGTTGACCGATCATCAGCCCTACTACCAAACGGGTATCGGAGATAGATTAACTTACGAGTTCGTGCTTAATAAATTGTTTAATGTGATTAAAAGTAGTGATAATAATGCGAGTTATGTTATAAGCGGGATTTCTTTAGAATTTCAAGTCGTTCATATACCCGAACTCGCTCGAATAATTAGAAATCAATATAATAATAGGTTTGTAATATTATATGATCGCATACAAAAGAGTAGAACGATAACTTTAAACAAAAGCCAAACGACGTGGAATATAAATTTAAATACTCCCGCAAAAAGCATGAAAGGAATATTGTTATTATTCAAAGAACCTAGCGAAAAAGAAAGCAACACATTTTATAATCCAAAAATCAATAACGTTTCAATCACAATCGAGGGTATTCCTAATCAACTTTACGCGCAGGGAATGAAAAGGTATCAACATTGGGAAGAAATTTCAAAATATTTCGGTGATTCTAATCAACAACACGCTATACAAGTTGTAAAAGCATTAAATTTATCTAACGTTAAACAAGCTGATTATTTACTTGATAAATACGGTTTATTTTTAGATATGAGAACGAGCACTGATAATAAAATACATGGAAGCGGAAGACGATTACAAAACTTATCCGAAGGAATTACTATTCAAATAGAAAAAGAAGCTGAAACTGCGGGTGAACTAACCATGTATATTTTTTTAATTATGGACGCTCAACTCGTTATAGAAAACAATCGATTTCATTCTGCTGTATTTTAACTATACTGGTTTGAAATCATCTTGTTTAATATTAAAAAGCAAATGTTGCCTAAATATCCACACGTTGCGTTAATTTG
Organism: Zoroaster sp. YZ-2022; assembly: GCA_029582265.1. Taxonomy (NCBI): domain Eukaryota; kingdom Metazoa; phylum Echinodermata; class Asteroidea; order Forcipulatida; family Zoroasteridae; genus Zoroaster; species Zoroaster sp. YZ-2022. The sequence goes on from CM055823.1 coordinate 30,305,952, forward strand.
TGGCCAAACCGGATGTGGAAAAACTGAATACATTTTAAATTTATTAGAAAAAGAATATTTTAAATATTTTGAATATATAGTTATTTTATGCCCTACTATCGCTATTAACGACACTTATAAAAATAGAAACTGGATTTGGAGCGATGAGCGAGTGTTTGTTAACAATTTAAAAGATGATTCATTAGATACAGTATTACGAATTTATAGCAATGTATACGAAGGAGATGAAACGTTGTTTATTATAGATGATTGTAGCGCAAATAAAGGATTGCGATATAAAAAGTTTTTAAAAGATCAACGACAACATGAGTTATCTCTATTAGCTTTCAGCGGGCGGCACAGACATCACAGCTGTTGGGTTATTTCTCAAAAATATAATAGCGTATTAAAAGATTTTAGAGAGCAATTAAAATGGGTATGTTTATTTTATTGTAAAGATAGAGATTCATTCGAAGATTGTTTGCGAGAAAATGATGTTATACCAACAAAAGAGTTGAGAATGAAAATTCATGAATAATTAAAACAAGTTAAACATCGTAAATTAATTTTAAAAACAGATTAACCTACAGGTTATGAAATACGTGATTAAGTTACCCACAAGTTGTTTAGCAATTGCTTACTAGGTTACTTGGGTAATTGCTCAATTGCTTACTAGGTTACTTGGGTAATTGCTCAATTGCTTACTAGGTTACTTGGGTAATTGCTCAATTGCTCAATTGCTTACTAGGTTACTTGGGTAATTGTTCAATTGCTTACTAGGTTACTTGGGTAATTGCTCAATTGCTTACTAGGTTACTTGGGTAATTGCTCAATTGCTTACTAGGTTACTTGGGTAATTGCTCAATTGCTTACTAGATTTTATTTAAAAATATTATAAAATAGTCTTATAAACATGAATACAATAGCATTAGAATGTTTATTTACGAGTACAAATATTGAGCAAGTAAAAGAAACAATAAATGATCTTAATTTACTAGTTAATACTGAAGAAAAAAGAAATGAACTAGTTTTAGTTTTAAATGAAAATACAAAGCAACTACAAAATTTAATAGCAAATATAGATAAAAAACAAGTAAAAGATCTAATAAATAATATTAATTTACTTGCTAATATTAATAATTTATCTCGTATTAACTATTGGTTTCTCTATTTTTTTATTAAAGTAACTAATTATTTTATAAACGTTTAATAAATGGAACAAATTGATGAAATGGAACAAGTTTCAAAAATTTTGAATGAAAAACCACAAATGTTAAGCCCACCATTACTCGCAGACTGCGACGGTGAAACGAATGATGTTGCGTTAAAACAAAAATTAAATAAAGAAAAACTCTTAAAAGTTGTAGTAGGAGTAGATTCAAAAAAATATTTAAAAAAAGAGTATAGCGTTAGTGATATTGAAACTTTATCTACAGAAGAGCAAAACTTACTGTGCATACAATACGAAGCTAAATTAGGTCGTGATATAATACAGTCTTTAGGTAGCACGTTTATAACATTTTACGCTAAATTATTAGGATTAAGCTTAGATAGTATTGATTTATACGGTTATAAATTTCAAATTGATAATGAAGGTAAATTAATTTCAGATTTAGAAAAAGATCCATTTGTTTCTGAAATGCTTTCAGCAGTAGCGTGTGATTTATATTATAAGTATGGGCCTATGTTAGGCCCATTCTCTTTAGTTTTAATTACAGCAAACCATTTAAAAAGAAAAGAAGAATCTTGTTTAGATAATAAAAGCGATGGAAACAAACAACAACCAAGAGAATACATCGAGCGCACTACCACAAGCGTCGCAGTCTGCGAATCAAACCAATCAACCGTTACTGTTAGTAACGAAAACACCAACTAAAAAAGAAAAAAAAAAAAACAGAGTTGAGGCTGGAAAAAAGCTTGCTAAACTAAATAAAGAAAAAAAAATTACTATTTTAAACGCTAAAGCGAAAAAAGCAACTACTAAAACAGTAGTTGCTCGTAATAATGCGTTATTGCCAAACACTGAAACAAACTACTACTATTATATAGGTATTGGTTTAACTATTGGATGTTTTGTATATTTTTTAACTAGTAAGAACGCAGACGTAGCCTCACCTGTAAAAATTGCTAAGCCTGTTGAGCTTACAGCTTTGCCAGACACAGTAACGCAGTTTGAGGTGCGAGCGAAAGAACACATAGTTTTAGAAATGGAATAATTTTTAAAATTTTAAAAAATTATTATAACAACAAGTATAAAATAAGATGGATACAAAAACAATTGCCGATTCAGCTTATCATAGTGGTGTTTTAACACTTTTTGCTATTTTATACAGCATGTTAGCTAAAAAAACATTAAGCGTACAACCAGCAAACTTAAATAAATTAGATATTAAAGATGTATTAAAATTAACCGTAACGCTTGGATTATCTTCAATGACGCAAATGTGGTTAGTTAAACAAGGCATATTACCATCTTCTCTTATGCCTAAAAATTCTATAGAATAAATAAATATTTATAAATGATAAATGTTGGCAAGAACAAAAAACAAGCTTAGTAATGCATATTATAGTCCAAAAGGATATTATAAAGGTTTAGATGCAATTAATAAATTAGCTCAAGAAACAAAAGTAAATAAAAAAGTAGTTAAACAATGGATTAAAAAACAAGCGCTATGGCAAATTTATTTACCCTATCCTAAATACATTCCAAGACCTACTAGTTCAAATAGTACGTTACAAGCACCAAATCAAGTTCATCAGGCAGATTTATTGTTTCTTCCACACGATACAATAGCTAAAAAGACGTATAAGTATGCGTTAACTGTTGTAGATGAAGCTAGTAGATATAAAGAAGCAGAGCCGTTAACCGATAAAACAGCTATTCAAGTCGGTAATGCATTTCAAAAAATTTATAAACGTTCGCAGCTAATTTGGCCTACAATTATAAAAGTCGATCCTGGAAAAGAATTTATGAGTAGCGTTAATGTATTAATGAGTAAACATAATGTAAATATTCAAAGAAGTGAAGCTGGTAATCATAGAGCTCAAGGTATAGTAGAGCGATTTAATAGAACGTTAGCTGAGAGATTATTTTCTCATCAATACGCTCAAGAAATAGCAACAGATAAAAGATCTCGAGTATGGGTTAAAAGATTACCGGCGGTTGTAAAAGCATTAAATAATGAAACAACACGTCTTATAAATTTAAAACCTAAAGACGCAATTAAATTACGTAGTGTTGAACAAAATCCAGCCTCACCGGCTCTTAAAATTACCAAGACAAAAAAAAGAATACCAACGAGTAGTTTAGTTCGATATTTATACGCACCTGGTGAAGCTGAAAAAGATACGAGACGTCGTGCGACTGACCCTATATGGAGTATAACAATTTATAGAATATCTAAAACGATGAAAGCTGCTAATCAACCCATTTTGTATTATTTAGATGCGGGTCCTGCTCGTAGTTTTGTAAAAGAAGAATTACAAATTATTCCTAGAGATACAGAAAATCCCCCGATTAAAAATTTATAAACGTTTGGTTGTTTTTAACAACTCTTTCATCACTAAAATCATTTTAATTTTATAATCACCATAAGCTAAAGTACGTACTCCATTTTCTAAAATATATCTTTTTGTGTCTAAAGCAGATAGTGATATTTTATTTACTCGAGTTGAATATAGTCTATGATTTTCATGTCTAATAAAAAATCATAGAATGATGAAGCGTACTACTTTGTGATAAAACTTGTTTATATTTCTCATGTTTAATATTTTTTTCAATAACTTGTTTTTTAACACCTTTAGCTTTTCTTATTTCTTTAGAATTTGATAAAAGTATTGAATACATTTTTGGTCTTAAACATACAATTTCTGAGATTAAAGTCCCTGCAGTCTCGTCTTTCATTTTACCAATCACTTTTTTATTTTCTTCAGAAAATAGAAAATGATCTTTGTTATAATTACTAAAATCATATTCATTTTTGTCTTTAAATAAATCTTTGTATACATCTTCAGTTTGAATCTCAAGTAACAAACTATCAGTATCCGTATACAGTAACTCACATTTGTTACCATATTTTTTCTTTAAATGATTGTAATAAAAATTATACATTAAATGTTTTGATAATTCTAAAATAGCCATTCCTACGTAAACTGGGCGGTTAAGTAAAAGTTTTATCTTGTGCATGTGCATCGCTACTAAATCATTATCAAAAATTCTTGCCTCAGCAAAATTTGGTCTTGCTGTAAGTTTACGAATTTGATTTTCGGCATTTTTTTCGTTTGTTCGTTTTAAATTCACATTAACACGTTTTCGTACATTCTCCATCGTTTTACCAAAAACTGAATTGTTCATGAGTTTGTATAAATCTTTTTCAAAATCAATTGTTGCGTCTTTTCTAAGTTCAGTGTTTTTATCAATGTATGATTTCATCCAACATGATTCATCAAATTCTAATACGCGATGAATTTTAGTTAGTTTCATACCGAGTTCTAAATATAATTCTAAATTACGATAATGAAGTACGTAGTTGCGTTTATCGTTTAAATTGGGTACTAATTTTACAGCGTTTGGTGCAGGTTTATCTTTTAATAACTTGTGCTGATATTCTGACATGTATTCTTTCGGTACTACTAACGACTCTGGTGCAAGTGGAAATGCGCCGTGAGAATCGTGTAATTCTTTAGGATATTCTAAATCAACTTCTAAAATGTAGCCTTTATTACTTTTAAATCCTTCTCTTTCAAGTACATCAATTTGTTTTCTAGTCATCCATTTAAAATTACCCGTTGGTAAAGGTTGACTCATTGCGTAGCCATATAAATTATTTGCGTCTAAATACAAAATGTAACTCGATGGTTTTGATGAATCGTAATCTGCTAAATATTTATTGTTTGCTTTCGCGTATCGTTTACTTACCATGCACGTTCCTCCTCGTATGCCTTTTTCTATAAATAAATGCATATCAATATCTGTAAACAAATCTAAAGTTAGTCTCGAGTGTTTTAATAAAGCATCCCAACTTAATCCAGGACTAGTATAATAATTAGCCGGATCTAAACTGTACTCTCGAATACAAGTATTACGGAAATTTTCAAATACGTCTGCCAATAAGCAAGTATCGGTACGCACGTACAAATCGTCATAATCACCTAAATTTTTACAATCAAATTTGCTATAAACGTTTTTAGCATGCGAGTATTGTTCTTTAGTAATGTGTTGGTTATTTAAACTACTATAAAAAAATTATATAGAAGGAAGGCGCGTTTCTTTAAATTTTTCAAAACTATCCATGTACTCGTAACAATAAATACCCTTGCTTTTTAAGAGATTAAATTTTTCAAAGTCTGATTCAAACTTGCTAGTAATCGGAAAAGAATTGTTTGATTTTACGAGTTTGTCCAACGACGCTAATAAAAATTGAGCGCTGTCTATAAATCGTAGTTGCCCGATTGAAAAAGAAATATATTTTTCTATATTGTTTGGAATACACGTTAGATTTCCCGTCGTTTGACTCGCGGCCTGCATAATGAGATGAGAATCGTAACCTCGCAAATTATGAAATACGACCGGAATAAAAGTTTTCTCTGATTTTAAACTTAATTTTAAATTACAACAATTGTGCGCAGCGCCTCTATATTTACCGGTAATGTGGCAATGATCGCGTACTTTAATAATACATTCAAAGTCGACTTCTTTAAAAAATGCCTTTTCACATATCCAACACTGTTTACCGCTTTTAAAATCTTCTACATCTTCTTTAGTCATTATTATTTTTTGAGGGCTTTTAAATATCTCGTTAATGTTTTCTTCTTCTTTTTCTAATTCAGTTAAAAAATGTTTAGCCGCATCTTCTCCTCTGTATACAACTGGATCGCTAGTTTTACCGTCGCAACAAACGACTACGTATGAATAACCGCAAACAACGTGTTCTTGTAGTTTTGTTGTATTAGTATCATTTACATCCTCAACCTTTTTAATAATACATTCAAAATCAGCATATATTACGAAAGGAACTTTCATCTTTTTATGATAATTTATAAACTTTAACATATCGTTTTTACCCTTTACGGGCATCACAATCTTCGTTGGTCTGTCGTTTATCCCCTTGCACATTTCTTCGTGATTTTCGAGATTTTCGAAAATTTTTGTAAACATCTTAAACAAAAATGTTGTCGTTGTTTGTGTTTCGTTTGATCGTAAAGTAATCTATTTACATCTTTTATCCAAAGGTAGTGAGATCTAGTTCCTTCTTCTTCTTCTTTGTGTATTAATAATAAATTAATACGATCTACTTCCGCAGGCTGATTGCTAAGTTTGTAAACTAGTATCGTTTTTGATTCGCAACCAAAAACGTTTATCGCTATACAATTTTGTTTCTCTACTAGCTTAATTTGATTGATCGGGGTTGGAACATCTACACCATTAAAATCAAAACCATCCTCTGTTAGATATTTAGATATTCTATCTGAATGTTTTATTTTTACTTGTTCAATTAAAATATTTAATTCTATCGATTTTTTCTTATGTTTAGTAAAACAACGCAGCGCCCATCGCAAACAATCATCATCTTTGTTTTTGACGTTAATGCACGCTTGTTTATTTTTTATATAGTCGCATAGTTCAATATAAGAACCGCCTCTTAAAGGTTGATATCTCGCGGTAGTAATATTCATTTCAACGATACGATCTACCTCCCATCCAGAACCATTTTGAGTCCATTTTTCTAAAGAAGCTTGAATTTGTGAAAAAACGGTATTAAATATATTTTCAATGTTATCTAAATTAAATAATACAATTTGTCTATTATTAGAAAATGTTGGTTCTGCAGAATCAGTTGTACCTTCTATATTTTCTTTTAGTAATTTAATACGTATATATATCATAAACTTGTACGATGTAAATTCTTGCAAGTCTAAAGCCAACTTGGCTCTTATCTTTGGTTTTACCGCCGCCCAAAATAATAGTAAATCTTTTTCTTTACTATGATTTAGCGGAACAACCATCCTTTGTTCGCGTAAATATCTTCCACCCTCCCTTGGATGTTTAAATTTCAATTCTTCTTCTCGGCCCAAAAACCTTCTAATAGCACCTACTAAATCTTTTTTTAACAACTTGTTTCGTCTACCCGCACCGCGTTCTGGCAGCTCAATATTTTCAGCATCTATACGCTCTCTCAATTCAGCTAAACTTAATTTAAATAATGGTCTTGGTTTATGCCGCCGTATATAATCTTTTATACCTTTATAATATGCGCGTTTAGTAATTTTACCCCTCCTCCTTATCGCAAAAGGAATTTTACCAAAGTGCTCTGGTCTGCGCGAAAACTCTTTCAATTCTGGCAATGTCCATTTTGATAAATATTTTCTTCTTTCTTCATTTCTCTCCATTTATTATAGTAATAGATAATATTTGTTTAATATTTCAGTTTTTAAATGTCACTTTTTAAAGTATGATTTTTTACTTATATTTTTAAACTATAATCTATAAAAAAAATTCTTTCCAACAACTCTTTCATCACTAAATTATATTTTCGTCTTAATATTCCTTCTACAACTTTTAAATGATTATAACGAATACTCGTTACTACTTTTTTTTTAAATTTACTTGCGCATCGTGTGCAATAAGCTGATAAAGTTTTTGTTCCTTTTTCGCACCCTAAACACGCAACGGGTATACGTATACCTTTCTTAATACGGCAGCGATGCGACGCGCAAAATCTATCCCCACACGCGCTAGCGATGCAACACTTGTCTGTTTTACCAACTAAAAGCCAACTGCAGGGAATGATGGTTTTTAGTTGGTTTTTCTGTATTTCATATTTATTATTTCTCTCCATTTATTATTAAACAAGATAACATTTTTTTTATTTTCAATTTTAAATCCCATTTTTTAACTTACATTTTTTTAAATCAAATATTCTTTGATTTTTATGACGTCACCATTTTTTTCACACGTCACACCTCATTTACATAATCAGGTGTGACGTCATCCGTTTTTATCATCACGTCACACCTCATTTGCATTATTTGCCGTCAGTGCCACTGGAAAGTGGAGGGGTGCCACGTTCGAATGAAGGTGGTCCCCCTACCCCATATAACATACTACTAAGAGATACATTGTCATCGTTGTCAAGAAGAGCCACTCATCTTTTAATGACAAATTATTGCGCAAAATAGGAAGGGACCTAATCCTCAATAAAAGCATTTTTGGTTTCACGAACAGCCAGTCATCTCCAAACATGCATTTACTACGTTGCTTCAAAGTGTCATGGTTTCTGTCAACATACCAGAGAGTATCGGCCAGGGTATTGACGAAGGGCAATCCAAGGGAGCTCACAGTGCTAGCATTCCACCCCAAATTATTGCGTGAAAGCCACTTGAGAACGTCATTCTTCAACTTGTTCTTTCGTGGCTGCATAGCTTCCGGGAAATCAGGCGGCAGAACAGTACAAGAAGCATCAGCACGAGCCGCATTCATGAGTACAGTGAAAGCAGTTGGTTGATGATCTTCACTAGAGCTACCACCATCGGCTGCCATCCTGTCATGTTCCGTGTCCGCAGCAAGTACACATTTCAAAAATGAGCCAAGAGTATTTGTCACATCATAAATTTTACAAGCCGGTGATACTTTCGTCATGTCAGTTTTACTTTTGCCAGCGAATACTTTGACAAAAGTACCGCGTGTATCATCAGACAATGGCTCCCCGTCAAACTTGCCGTCTGAAAACTCCACGTAAAAATCCGAAATCGAAACATCAAGCTCGATATTGCACGCAAACCAATCCTTCACCGTCGTGCTGGAGCCCTCACGGGCTATTGTTGCGACTACAATAGGCATTTTACTCGGGAAAATCCACACGAAAGCGAGTAGTACGGGGATTAAAAATCATGAATGGTTGACTGGACAGCATGAAAAACACATGTGAACTGAAAGCATGAAGTTCTGTGTGCTAGTCTGGTTCCCTGCCTCGCATAAACTAGTGAATATACTGGAATCAGTGCACACGACGACAGGGGACCAACCACCGCCGGCATTTTTTTTTCGTACCACGCTTTGCAGCTTGGCCCCATAGCGAATGTGTGATACGAAAAGAAAAAAATCCGCGCCGTGAGATCGAAACCTGTGGGATCGGGGTTTGACGCTTCGGCATAATACAAACTGTGTGCGCGGCGCAGAATGGAGCCAAATTTGATTGAAAAGATCGTTTAAAATGCCGTTCTATGATTTAAAAAAAAAAAAAAAAAAAAAGGGGTCGGGGGGTTTCGTACTTCAGAACAGGATAGGTACCTCAGAACAGGTAAGCCTAAAAGAAATCATTAGACCTTATCATTGAAGGTTCTTTAATAAGGGAATAAATGTTTGTCGTGCAGTCTTTACTGCAGGTTAATGACCGGTTTTGGGTGTGATCACGGGCGATAATGACCGAGCCGACAAATGTCAAATTGTAGATTGGATTTAAAGACCGTACAAAATGGTAAATATTTTCAACCCTATTTTAAAAATTAAGTAATTCTAAGTAGGAATCACCAAAAATAAGACTTCCATTAGTTTTCTTTAACCTTCAAAAAACCTATGAAAATGTACATCGTCACTACCACGAATGGCAGGAAATGAAACAAAAGCCGTTGGGGTCATAAGTAAATAAGTTTACCAACTATGATTTCCGAAAGTGTTTTTTAAGAAGTTTCCAAAAGTAGTAGCTTACTGACAATTTGAGTTGTTCATCATCGTCACTTGATGGAGGTTATACTGATGCCGAATTTGGCGAAATATGGGACATAGAATAGTATCAATTGAAGCTCGAAATGGACGAAATTCAGGCGAAAATGGTGAAGCTAAAGGAAGGTCTTGAGTCCGGCGTAAGAGCACATAATGGTAGCCTATTTTTCTTTTTATAAACAGATATATTAAGAGCAACCGAAGTTTTGAATGTCCAGGGTTTGATTCGTTGGATTTTGTTATCAAGAAAGTTAATCTCACTGAAAAATGTGTCCAAATTGGTCTTGTCTTGTGCCGATAAAAAAAAATCCTTTGGTGATCTTACCGGTGTTGTCAACCAGACTATGATTTTGTACCATGACCCTGGCCCATGAGCACTGACACAATACGCTCACGCACACACAATGTGAGAATCCCGTAAACACTTGTACCACTGATCTATATTATTCTATATAATAGAGATCAGTACATGTAAAGCCACGGACAATGTTTAGCTCCCATAAAAGTACGTCATAAAAACAGGAACAAATTTTTGCTGCCGCCACGGGTCGCAAATGTCCAACATCTAAAAGAGTTACGTCGCGGATTTCAACCGCTGGAAATTATTATTTTTTCAGCAATTTATGATTTGTTTAAATGTTTTTTTGGAATAGCATATAAATAATTAAATACATACTGAACAATTCTGAGTCAAAAAAATCAAGGCACTTTGTACGGTCTTTATAAAGCCAATTTCGTGTGGCACACGAAACACTGTCAAAGAACATGTACAATGAATCAGACGCATAATGCAGTCGCACAAAATAGCTGGCGAACAGCTGGCACATATGCACTGCTCTAATTTTGATAAGCCATGCCTTTACCATCCGTTAATACGCCACCGTGATTACGTTTTGTCCAATCAGATTGTCTTAACTGCCGGTATTTATGAATTGGTATTCATCATCATCATCTTATCTTCATCTTATGTAGATCTGTATGCAGCCGTGTTAGTCAGGTAATATATATATATATATATATATATATATATATATATATATATATATATATATATATATAGGCATAAGCTTTCGTAGCTACAGCTACTTCATCAGATGCAATGAAGAAGGACAAGAGAAGTCAGAGTTAATATACAGTCTGGGAGGAGGTGGCAAACAAAAGGTGGGGGTGACTCATGAAGTTAATCCTGTATATTGGGACATGAAGCCAGAGTCTCTATTCAGTCCTTGTTCAGCTGCTTCCCTTTGAAGTTTGGTTTTGAATGGCCCTTGTTTGAGAACTGCTACTTTGAAGTGTTGAAGTGAATGGCCAAGTAGATTAAAGTGCTCAGCCACAGGCTTCTGGTCATCCCTATTCCTGATATCAAACTTGTGGTTATTCATCCGTTGCCGTAGGGACTGGCTTGTCTGTCCAATGTAAACAGCTGAAGGGCATCGTGTACAAGTGATGGCATAGATGACATTGGAGGAGTTACAGCTGAATGAACCCTTGATGGTGTCCGATGATCTGGGTGTCAGTGTTAATGTGGTCGCAAAGTTGGCACCTTTGGCTATTGCAGGGCGTGGTTCCATTGTTGATGGGGCTGTTCAGTGCACTGCTGACAAGGCGGGCTCGGAGGTTGGGGGTTGTTTGTAGGCAATGATGGGTTTATCCTTGAAGGTCTGCTTGAGTGTGTCATCATCCTGTAGTATGGGGTTAAGTTAATTTATAATCCGCTGTAGAGGTTTGAGTTGAAAATGCCGACGCCCGGGTCTGAGTCGACGCGCGTGAGTCAACTTTACAAACCAACCATGATCATACTATGACATCATAGCAGTGCTCATGAATATGCATATTTTTAACAACATGGAGATGGAGTCGTGCATTATAAAAAGGCAATCTAACGCTGTTAATAATAATAATTATCTTCAAGGGAAGATACAATATTGCTAATTATCAGATTATCAAATTAAGGAATTATTGTCCAAAATCTTACTTTGTGTGAGTTTGTACAAGTATTAATCAACCTGAGAAATTATTCCATATAAGGAGAAGAAAGGAATTATTATGTCTAATTAAACAATACATTGTCGTTTGGCAACATTTTGAAAAACATATACATTTATTAAAAGCATGTAACAATTTACTCAAAAAACGTGAGCATATTGTGATGAAACTTCCACAATTTAGTAAATCATGATTATTTAGTGATGATTATGATTATTTCTTGAAAATAAAATTTAGTAAATCATGATTCACTTGAAAATATAAGTGTTGAAAGACCATACATTTAATAATTCCAATGATGTATGTTCCCTTGTTGTTGTATTAAGATTTATTGTCATCTTGTAAGCTTAATTTCAGTGTGTTAAATAAATTATTTCATTTTGGTGTTGCAATTATCGAGTGTAACCTTGTTTGATTTCTTTGTTGTGTCGGGCGCTCTTGTTCCTTCCACGCGAAATAGAGCAGTTACAGCAATAGCATGAAGATCTGACGTCACGCTTTGAGGCTCGTGAATTACGCCAGATACCTGCCGTGCGGCCGCCATGTTTACTGGAGATTCAACTTTAACCTAAGTTTGTTGCTAGTGCGTGAGGCTCGAAGCAGGGAAGGTAGATCTTCAGCACAACTTATCCAATGAAATCCCTTGAATGGTACGGCTGTAGCCTCTCTCCATCAGTGCCAAGCTTGATTTTGTTTATATACACATTGTTTCTTGATTGCCATTATTTGGATACAATAATTATTAGCAAGAACATTATGTCTCGCAATAAAAGAAGAAAATACCCTTATTTTGTACGGAGTAAAATCATTTCAAAACTGATTGTTTAAATTTATGAGACAAAAATTCCACATTTAGAGTATAAACAAACTAAATTGCACTTCCTCATTATGTATGTGTTAATGATGGTGACAGGAGCTAGCTTTACCCCAAAGGTTGATGACATTTCATATTATCTTAGGTCATTCGTAAGTCAACATCAGTCAGTTTTAGAGTCAAGTCTCAACTGAAGTTAATGTCACCGAAAAAAAAAAAACGATTCGTTGTGCATTCAAGTCATCAACTCTTGATTAAAGGGATTGTTCAACATTGGTAAAATTTCTGAAAATACATCAATACTTTATAAGAAACCAACATGTGAAAAATCAGTTTATTTCGTTGCGTCGTCATTGATAAAATTGATTACGGCCGTGATAAATGTCATATTTTGTAATTCATTTCATGGCAAAAATTACAAAATGTCAGACGAAAAATATCTCAAGATGTTTGGTATCACTTTGTAGATTATAATTCAGTAGTTCTAATAATGTGTACATTTATAATAACCAAAGGTATACACTTAGATTTATATTAGTATGGTCGTTAAGCATTATGACCGGGGAAAAAATGGTATAAAGATGATTTTTTACACCAGATGAGCAGAATGTGCCATAGAACAACATATCCAAAATCCGCAAAAATCCTCTTTGGGGATTTTGTTTTATGAGTGGCAGATTTTTGCATGTTTTTGTATGGAAAAGGAAAAAAATCAAGGATTTTATGTGACTTTTGGCGGTTCATTCACCATCATTGAAGAAAATGCAAAGTCTAAGTTGCTGAAAATTGTTACTTTACTGTGAACTAAAAAAGGTTATTACCACATTACCTTGGGTATAAGCCCGACCCCCCCCCCACACACACACACAAGAAGCACGGGTGGCCGAGTGGTTAACCCACTTGCCTCTCACCACTGTGACCCGGGTTCGATTCCCGACTTGGACCTGGTTTCTGGGTTCAAGTCTCGATTCTGACCTGTCTCATGTGAGTTGAAGTTATTTCTCCTGTGTTTCCAGTCTTCTCGGATAAGGACACTAAAATGTAGGCCCCGTCTGCCTTCACTCCTAATCTATATAAGGCGGACGTTAAAGACCCACTGAGGACGCTGGCCCGTGGCACCATCCTCAGAGTCTCTTGATCGTGTAAACCTCTGATTCGCCACTAAATTCGGTCATCTTAGCATGCAATTCTGCAAGTGTGTACAAATCTGCATCACCTTCTGATTCCAGCCAATGGCATAGCATTTTAAACCACTGCATCATTCCTTGATCTTCCGGTCTCCCTTGACCCTTTTGATCTGTTGATGCTGCGCTGTGGTCTTTAAGTAGCACGAATCGTGAATAACAGTTGACATGATAGACGGCCTCAGCCGCGACTAAGTCAATACATCCATGAAGACGATTTTGAACTTCAGCTGCGCATGAGTCCCCTCTCTTGTCACAGTACTCTAGAAGCTTTTCACGGAATGGAAGGGTTGCCACTGCACATACCGGCGTTCTCGCAGGATGGCGAGTGCCAACTGCTGCAGATTTACCACAAAACATGCAGTCATCTTTCCAGGTGAATGGCAGCAAACTAGACCTCAATTTCTTTGCACAAGGCACTTCTACTTTTCTACAAAGCAATCTTTTCGGGTCTGTAAAGTCTCTACGGCACTTTGTATGTACCAACACTTTGCCAATATGTGTTGTGCTAATACGTTCAGTGAAATAACTCTTTATATCTGACAGCCCACGTTTTTCACTGTAGCTGATAAGGTTCAATATGCCCTTTTTTGATACAGTTACTGGTTGTTCTTGTTCAAAGCCTTGCTTACAGATTACACAGGAGTCTTCCTGAAAGTCAGACATATTTTCTTAAGGGTGCCCTTCGCCGATGTATAACCTACAGACAGTGATAGACACGTTATGGAATTTTTGTGAACTTTCCGTTGTATAACAGTTTAATATTAAACCATAGGGAGCCCATATGTATGCTCTGTAAGTTAGAATAACTTCAATAAGTTCTGTATCGAAATACAAGAGTGTGAAAATAACTGAAGAAATACTTGAATAAAGAAAAAACAATTCAATTAAAGTGTAAATATTGTCTTTATTCAATAATTTCTTGTTTTTTTTCACACTCTTGTACTTCGATACACAACTTATTGAAGTTATTCTAACTTACAGAGCCATATCAAACATTCATTGTTGTTCCCGTAATTTGCTTAAAAGGGACTGGGTCATCGTTTCCAGGTTACAACCGAGCAAATTCAAGATGGTGGGTTTTACATTTCGGAAACTTCTTTCGAAGTTCTACAAGTATCAGTGAAATTTTTGGACAACTAATTTATTTTAGCGGAGTAAAAAGGTAAGAAAATGCCACAGAAGCTTCCCATGTATGGTCAATTGCCCAAATAATTATGGCCATGAAATAACTGGCCGCACGAACAACAACTTTTAATGGAAGAAAGTTTGATATGCATACATATGGGCCCCCTTGATTAAACGATCTCTCATTTCAAAATCTTGAAAAATACAACGAGAGGATATTGTTACAGGTCACTATGAGACTGAATTTGACTTACACGTGTTTTGTAGTATTCCATGATAATTGTGATCGAAAGAGCTTGTCGAAATTTCCGGGAAATTCTACAGAAATTTTGCTCAAACTGACCGAACGTGGATGACACTCCGAACGGGACGCCATTTTGTTTATAATTATGCACTCGTACCGAGGCCTTTGTACCTAAAACACAGGTAGCCCACGCATGCGCTTTGATACTCGCTTTAATTGGATTAAAATAAATAAATTTCTGCACTCTGAAGGAAGGCTGAAGGAAGAGAACGGCCTATTTTGGACCAAAGCTGTTCGTTTTTACACGAACCATTACTTAAATGAGTAGTTAAGTAATTTAGATCCACTCAGCTATGACAGGAAATATTTCATTAAAGGTTCCGGACAATATCAATGCGGAAAAAAAAGAAAAACAATTCCCCAAAGAGGATTTTTGCGGATTTTGGATATGTTGTTCTACTCAGAATTCTGCTTCGCTTGACACCAAAACCAGCTTTATACGATTTTTTCCGGGTAGCACCTATATTTCATCTTCTACTACCATACTATATGTTGATCTGAACGGATTCCAAACAAAACGTGTTTTTTTTTACGTTTTTATTTTTTTATTTGTTATAATTCCGTGGTTCTGCCACGCCTTAAACGTCATCACAGTCTCTATAGCAACGTTTGAAAACCCCAAACATTCCGAGCTGCCGTCGCGTTATCTCGGTTCATGCATTGGCGCAATCGACTATCCTGCAACATGGACGAACAAGAAAACTCTCTGAAAATGTTGAAGCTTGAGAGCACGGTACTTTGGCTTCTTAGACGTGCGAGAGACATTTACTTGGTATTTTTGGTGTTTCAAGTGTGTAACTTTCCGTATGTGGACGGTGGACTAATAGGTAAGCAATTTTTAAATGAGATTTCATTTTAAAATGAGGAGAGACCGTTTGAAAGCATTATCAGGGATCGAAATTAACTTGAATTTTATGGTAGCCCACAGGACGAGTTATGTCAAAATTTTACTAGTCCTCATTTTTTAGTAGTGCTGAAAAAAAGATGAATATAAATACAAGAAAAAGAAATGAACCATGATATGGTGATCAACATGTTCTTGCTGAGATCATACTGAATGTTTTTTGTGTGTTTTTATTTCATTTCTTTCACTATCCCATCGGCCTACCCAAACCTCAGCAGCTAGTAGTCCCGCTGCTAAAACCACTAGCCTCGGACTAGTGGACTTATGTTCATTTCGACTCTTGGGCATTGTACACCTTTTTCAGTCTTATAAGACTGAAAAAGTGTACACTGCTGTCAAACGGTCTTTCATTTAAAAATTTATATATATAATTAAATACTGTACTTCATTAGGTCTACTTGGTGTTAGTTTGATAATGCCGGTGTCAAACATCCATTTAAATAGTTATGTCTCAAATATTCATTTTAGTAAAATGAGTAAAATTACACGTTAGAATGAATATGAAAAACCTCAATTCATTTTCACAATTTTAGAGTTAACAAAACAGGAAATTACGCTGAATTCCACAGGTTGTTTTCTGTATATATACATAAACTTATACTACTTGATTCTGACAAAGTATGGATGTATCTACAGACGTTTTACCATAAGATACTGCCTTTAAGCATCTAAATGCCAAAATGTCACGCGATTTTTTTCTTTTGTTTTTTAAAATTTATTTTAAAACATTACAAAATAGCCTCCTTGGGGGAGGAGCACAAAACTCAAAATGAACCGACAAATTATGTCAATCAGATATACCAACAAGTTTGTGAATTTACCTGACAGACACTATTTTGTCAACAAGTGTTTGTGTGTGTGCTGGGGAGACCCCTGCCCCATTTGGCTAGGCGACTGGCCTGTATATATGAAGCATGGTCATACGGAAACAATCAAGTAATAATCACGCTGGGTAATATGGATGTTAATGTACACGTTGATTCGCTAACAATTGTCCACGAGTGTCCAAGATTGTCCGAGAACGGTTTTGGATGGTGTGCGTGTGTGATATTTTTATCTTCTCTTCCTACAATGTACAAACTGCAGTGTAAAAAACAGAAAATAAATAAAAATAAATAAAACATGAATTGGAAACCATTCATGATGAGCACCAAGAAAGAATTAAGTAAATTCACAAACATGTTGGTATTTCTGAACGTTGGGAATTCAATGTGTTTTGTGTTGGTGAATTAACGCCCCAAAAATGTCCCCCCACCCCCCACTCTGAATATCTTGTTCGCACGTCAACATCTATCAGTTTTTGAGTCAATTCTAAACTGAAGTCAATGTAACTGAAAATAATTTACCGACTCGTTTGGCAATTGGATTTTTTTTTTAAATATAACTCTGTGGTTCTACCATCACGTTAAACGTCACCACAGTTACTATAGCAACGTTTGAAAACCATACCAAGCTGCTGTCTTGTTATCTCAATTCATGCGGAATTGGCGCAATCGACTATCCTGCAACATGCCAAAATGTCAGGCGATTCTTTTATATACACGTTGATTTGCTAATTGTCCAATATTATCCATAAGTGTCTTATTTGTTTTGGTGTGCATGTGTGATATGGGCTTATCTTCTCATCATACACAGTAAAAACAGCAATGTAAAAAAAAAAAAAAATTATGAAAACTAGAGATTGGTGTTTGTAACAATAGGTGTTTCAGGCACATGCCCGAACACCTAATAAAGACATTAATTGGTATTCAAATTGGAAACCATTCATTATGAGCACCATGGAAGAATCCATGTACGCAACACATCAATACAAACGAAATTCAGCCATTCGAAACATGAACCAATGTTTTTGTTTCTCTGAGACAAGTATTTATTTTCACATTATATGTATAAGTGTTCTCATACTCATGGACTGGAAGCAGTTATGCCAACATTACTTTCCTGTACCAAAAATACGGATAAAATAAGGGTTCACAAACGTCCCTAATTGAAATAGTTATGTCTGAAATTCTATCATTTTATTAAAAATTAATTACTAAAATTACACGTTAGAATGAATATGAAAAACCTCTTTCAAGAGGTCTCGTTATCTCAATTCATGCGGAATTGGCGCAATCGACTATCCTGTAACATGCTAAAATGTCAGGCGATTTTTTATATACGCGTTGATTTGCTGATTGTCCACGATTGTCCGTAATTGTCTTAATTGTTTAACTATGTGTTAAGTTTTAAGGTTCTTTGAACTCCGCAACTGTTTTGGCTGTACAAATACATTTACAGACTAGAGGTATTGAGTTTGTAGAGAACATACTCAGGGTGTTCGAGTGTGCATCTTATATGATGATGTCATCACTTAAAGTTGTTCAAAGTCAAGAGTTACTTCAGGAGATATGAGTTTTCATAATATATAATTAAAATAACATATAATGTGCTATACTGATTACATTAACTTCTGGTTCAGTCATCCCATATAATTTCAAATTCTTCCAACCGTAAGTTCTGGTTCAATAATGTGACGTAATTCATACTTCATAAAATATTTCCTCGTAATATGGGTGTCAATTGTGCTAAATTTGGTAAAATTCTGTCTTTATGTTTTCTCAAGATAGCAAAAAGTGTCTTTTTTAAACATGTCGCTAGAGGGCGCTGTTAAAAGTGATGACGTCACCAAATATATTTTTGAAAAGAACAGATCCCACTTAACATATAAACCCAGAATACTTTTTGAATACCCTTTCAGATTTGCGTCAATTTATAAAGAGCTTTTTAAATTTGAACTTCCAGTTTGCACCGGAAGTAAGGGTAAATGTCTGTGTATCAAATGTTGAGTCCTCCATTTTCTGTATGATTATGAAAGAATCAAGAAATTATCTATTGTGGTTCACGAGATATAAAATATATTGTTTTAATTATAATTAATTACGTAATAATTCATTAGATGACCTCACCGTGACGTTACAACGTTACCTGGAACTATATGTTAATGTCTAACTATGTGTTAAGTTTTAAGGTTCTTTGAACTCCACAACTATGTTTTGGCTGTACAAATACATTTACAGAATAGTGATTCTGAAGTTGTTAACATAAACTTCCGGTTTCGACCGGAAGGAGAGGTCAGATTAGGGTCTGTGTACGAAATGTGACATAGTTCAAGGTCTATAAGATGATGCAAAGATTGTGAAAAAATCTTTTGCGGTTCATGAGATATGATTTTTTGAAATATTCAACTTACGGTTTCAACCGGAAGGAGAGGTCAGATTGGGGTCACGTTTGTGTAAACAAAAATCACAGAATTCAAGATCTTTCAGATGATGCAAAGATTGTGAAAATATCTTTTCTGGTTCATGAGATATAATTTTTTGAAATATTAAACTTTGATTTAGTGTAATTCGATATCTGATGACCTCACCATGACGTCACAACTTAGGACACAACTACATGTTAAGGTCTAACTATGTGTTAAGTTTCTGTGAACTCTGCAACTATGTTTTTGTCTCTGGATATGTCTCACTGAGAAGAAGGAGAAGAAAATGAAAAAAAACGAACAATAACAAGAGGTGTTCGCGCTGTCGCTCGAACACCCAAATAGTGATTCTGAATAGTTGTTCACTTAAACTTCCGGTTTCGACCGGAAGGAGAGGTCAGATTAGCGTCACGTCTGTGTACGAAAAATCACATAATATCGTTTGTGGTTCATGAGATATAATTTTTTTTTAAATATTAAACTTTGATTGAGTGTAATTCGATATCTGATGACCTCACAATGACGTCACAACTTAAGATATAACTACATGTTAAGTTTTAAGGTTATGTGAACTCCGCAACTATGTTTTTGTCTCTGGATACGTTTCACTGAGAAGAAGAAGGAGAAGAAAAAGTTTTAAAAAACGAACAATAACAAGAGGTGTTCGTGCTGTCGCTCGAACACCTAATTAAGTTGATAAAATAATAAAAAGAAAAGAAATAAAATACATAAGAGATCTAGATCTCTTGCCTCAAAATCAAATTTAATTGATTTTGTATTTAAATTAACTCCAGTGCCTGAAAACCTTTTATCAAGGGCGCATTGGAAAACTGTTATCCTGAAATTGATTGCCATAAACGAAACAAAAAAGAAGAAATAAATTCTTTAAAAGATCCTCTGCGCATCGATGATTGTTAATTTGACTGCATCAATCGCAAAAAGATGTGAAACATCATATTTCACGATGAGATAATTGAAGTCATGAATGCCAAAAACGATCTGTTAGAATTCACTCTTAGATTTAGAACAAACGTTAACAATTCCAAAACTGTGTACAAATATGATAGCACGAAATAAAGGACAACGATAGTGAAATTACCGTAACGAAGTTGCTGGCGACGACGAAACATAATGCATTATATTCTAATTAGATACTACACATACATACATGGAGTGTCATGGCCGAGCGGTCTAGCGCACCGAACTCAAGTTCTGGTGTTGCCAGCAGCAGGGTGTGAGTTCGAGCCCCGGTCATGACACTTGTGTCCTTGAGCAAGGTACTTAACCATAATTGCTTCGTAAAGCCGTAGGTCCCGTGTGTTGTGTAATGCACGTAAAAGAATGCGCCTTGAGCACCACTTAGTGGGTGGATACGTGCGCTATATAAGTCCACACATTATTATTATTATTATACAGTGTATAAAAAAAATAACAGCACCCAAAGAATTTGGGGGCAACTGGCATAATATCTGGCAGATAATATCTTTCTTTTTTTTCCGTTTTTGTTCGTTTTTGTTCGTTTTTTGTTCGTTTTTTTTTTTTTTGGGTGGGTGTGTGTTAATTTACCGATACAAAACTCATATGAACAGACAAATTTACTTTGTTTTCCCCCCAAAATGGATGATCCCCACACACCGCTTAAAATGGACAAAGGGCAAATATTTTCTCCAATAGGCATACTTTATTGTTTACATTGTTAAAACGGTCTATTTCATATACCCTTTATGTAAGTGTCGCCATTTACCATTAATTCTCAAAGCTTCTAAATTCTGAATTTCAATCATACCAGTTGCCCCAAATTCTTTGGGTGCTGTTATTCTTTTCTTGAGTTTGTCAGGCTTATCGTTCCAATAAAATCACTATTTATCTGTTCCATTTTCCTCAAATAATCATCTGCACATAAACTAACAGCACCATAAGATAACGACAGATTTACCTTTCATGGTTAATAGTCTTCCTTTCCATCTATTCAAAACTGATACCATGTTGTTTGTTCTAGGTTCCCAGTTTTTACAAGAATTATCCTCATTTCCTTTAAGTAAGTGTGGCCATTTACCATTAATTCTCAAAGCTTCTAAATTCTGAATTTCAATAATACAAGTTGTATAGATACCCAAGTATAGATCAAGAAAAGGCTTTTGATAGGATTGGGTGGAAATATATGTTTTCAGTTATGGCTAAAAATGGGTATTCCAAAGAGCTCTTATTAAAACCCTGCTAGGAGGTAGCGGATGTACTCCAGTTCTCAAAAAGTGTTTTTTTTTGGCACTGCCCCTTTAATACTCGACCAAAAAACCAGACACCACTTGACTTTGTCACCTTTGACCCACTCTACATGTAGGAGTGTGCTGGAGTTGAAGGTGTATCGGGTTACATGTGAAATCTCGCATAATGTTCTGTTTGCATACACTAACCGTGTGTGTGTGTATTGTAGTGTACATAAAGAATAGCTTATGGCCCTGTCACACTGTTGCGTATAAGAGAAACGTAAGAGTTGCGTATGAAAATTCATAATATAATTTTCATACGCACAAAAAGCCCTTGAAAATACAGAATTGTGCGTATACTTACCGTATTGAACCTATGAGTAGCGTATGAGTAGCGTATGGCAAGCGTATTGACAGCGTATGGACAGCGAATGTCAGCAAATGTCAGCGTATGACCAGCGTATGTCAGCGTATGAACAGCGTATGACCAGCGTATGGCCAGCGTTCTCTGCGTATGGCTAGCGTATGAGTAGCGTATGAACTGCGCATGCCCAGCGTACCGCCTATCCGCCTATCACGTGACAAAGTGCCTATATAATCGGCGGCCTTTCCACAACGTATGGCAACTTATGTCCAGCGTACTCGACCTATGAGTAACGTACCTATATATCGTACCTCTGGCGTATTCAGCGTATGCCTAGCGTATGCTTAGCGTATTAACCATACGTCCGCATACGCACAACATTTTTAAGCATGCTTATGGTGCCCTCACACCATAGCGTATGCTGAAACCTATGAGTTGCGTGTAAAAAATAATTTTATACACACCAAACGCAACCCAAATCAACAATTTTGTCAATTTCTAACCTATTCAACCTATGGGTTGCGTGTGAGTTGCGTGTGGGTTGCGTGTGAGTTGCGTGTGGGTTGCGTGTGGGTTGCGAACTGAACTTATGATCCCCCAATATCTGCGATCACCTGCGTACGAGTTGCGTGCGAGTTGCGTGTGAGTTGCGTGCAGAACTTACGAGTTGCGTTTGAGTTGCGTTCAAAACTTACAAGTTGCGTTGGACCTGCGTGCTAGTTGCGTGCTAGTTGCGAATATAGGTCACGTCATAAAAACCTATAAAAGCGGAGCCGATTCAGTATTTTCTTCAGTACTGATTTGGTCATCGAAGAGTCAACATGGGGAAAGCTACCAAGAAATCAGATAAAAGTGACGCCAAAAGTGATGTCAAAACTACTGAAACAGCTATTTATACCATTTCTCAACACGCATGTAGTACGCAACTAACACGCAACTCACACGCAACTAATAGGTTGGATACGCAGGGCATAGGTTGAGGATACGCTGGGAATACGCACAATAGGTTGGGGGTACGCTACACACGCAACAGGATTGCAACAGGCACGCAACACATTCGCAGCATGATCGCAACAGGTACGCAACACATTCGCAACATGTACGCTACCAAAACCTGGCCAGATACCTCAAATTTGGACCTGCGATCACCTGCGTTCATAACTTATGAGTTGCGTACCTGTTGCGATCGTGTTGCGATCGTGTTTCGTGCGTAGCGTCCCTGTTGCGTATAAATTGATCGCAGGCATTCGCAGAGAATTATTGAACATGTTCAAAATTTCTGAACTTACTCTGCGTGTGTCTGCGATCACCTGCGTGCTTGTTGCGTACTTCAAACCTATAAAACCTATTAGTTGCGTGTGAGTTGCGTTCGGAACTTATGACCACTATTTTTTATTCGCAACCATACGCAACTGGTGATCGCTATGGTGTGAGGGCACCATTAAAAAAAAATTTTAATTAAAAATTATTTCTGCCTCAGCGTATGCCAGCGTATACCAGCGTATGCCACCGTGCTTGAAACGTATACAACCTATGCCTAACGTACCCCTAGCGTATGTCAGCGTATACCAGCGTATGAGTGATAATTTTCATACGCTGGCATACGCTAGTACGATACGCAACAGTGTGACAGGGCCATTAGCGAGTGGGTGTATTGAAATACACACACCAGTTTGCACACACACACTGTTGATGATTGCTGCGCCACTGGTTGGTTGTAGAACAGCTTTTATGTATCTAGTTGTGTGGATTTTATTGGTGTAAGTGAGAGCTACATGTAAATGATGTAAATAAAGCATCTGTTACTAGAATTAGTTGTACAGTATGTGTGTTTCCTTCCCCATCGTCCACCCCCCACCCACAAACATTTTTTTTTTTAATATTAGGGCCAAATATACTTGTAAATAGTGAAACAAACATAAAAACATCATGGGCAAACCCTGTATTATTTTTTAGTCATTCTATGTAACAATTACAGTATGTGTGCAGCAATACATCCACTCACGCGTTAGTGTAAACTTTACTGATTAATGACTAGCAGGGTTTTAAGTGGATAAGGAAATTGTACAGTAATCATCCAAGTGCGATTAAGATCAATTATTTTATTCATGAACCTTTCAAAGTCACCAGAGGAATAAGACAAGGCTGCCCATTGTCTCCATTATTGTACTCCATCTGTAAAGAAGTTAGTCTAGAAAACAAATACAAAATTCATAGAATCCAATTACCAGGCACGGGCCGTCGTTTGAAAATTAATACAGCATGTAGATGATACAACAATATTCCTCACCGACAATAAAGAATTTAATATCTTGAATGAAATATTTAAAAATCACAATGAAGGTTCTGGATTAAAAATGCAATACTCTGAAGTCGCAAGGTTTGTGAATTTGGACATGGAAAAATAGAATAGACAAACCGGGTGGGTTTTCTGGGTCAACGGCTTATATAGCATTTTGATTGTATCACATGATTATATCAACAGGTATAGAATGTTTTATTACTGGCATAGTCATTGAGCAAGGCTAGCGCTCCAAGAAGCTCCATTATTGGAATTAACAGTTAATTATTTACGTTCTGTACTGGTGATGTTATGAAAACCATTATGGCTACGATAATGACTTATTCAGTGTGCTGTATATTGTGTGTTAGGCTTAATAATTATAGGTGAGAAGATTGGCAAGAGGCCAAAGTAATACTATTCAGTCCAATGGCGGCAGGCGAAAGTGGGGGACAAATCCAATTCAGCGATGAATTTTGCTGATCCCGTGACCGAAAATGATATTGGACACACCACAGTCATTTATAGACAAATGAATAATTATATTAAACAAAATCATGGAAAGCAGCCATAAGCAATATTTGAAAATAATTTGAAAATTCTGGCGTAGACGAAGGCGAGGCCTATGCATATGCACAAATTAAAACGTTCACTTGAGCAAGGGCGCAACCACGTGTTGAAAGTTGGGGGGGGGGGTCCCAAGCAGCCAATAGTAACGTGATCTGCGGGCGAGCGAAGCGAACACGCCACTAGCAGCTGGGGTATTGGTTCAATATCACGTATTTCAGCGTGTTGATGGAAGTGTTGCATAATTGTGATGTCATGAATGACATTACTAGGATCATGTATACATAAAATACCAAAATGTTTTATTGAAGTTGGGAGGTCCAAAAGTAGGGGTCGTGACCGACCCCCCAGTGGTTGCGCCCTTGCACTTGAGTAAAGATCAAGTGAAGTTCGTTCACAGAACACTACCGACATGGTGGAAATGCCATGTCACGGGCAATATTATTTATATGGAAGATTGATGCCATTATCGTCATAGCTTTTTGCACCAAGTAAGTTTTGTATAAACATTGTGGATATTTTTGTATTATGTATGTTACAGATATTAGTAAAATTGTACACAACTTGTGTATTTTTTTTCTGTCTGTGTGTAAGGCTATCAGTTACCACAGTACTTAGCGTAATACATTTCAGAGATATTTGGTACCGTTACTTTCTCAAAATCAAGTAAGGACCCAAAAAATATATGGTTTCTGGTCATCGGTTGGCTTCAAAATCGGTGCGGTGACGTTTTTTTCGCCAACAGGGAAATACTTATGGTGGTTAGGAGATGGGCCGACGTTCATACCCCTATGTGAAAAAGCCGTTTACAACACAGCACGGCAGAATTCTAATCGTTCCAGGGTTTGGGCCGCAATTGGACATCGTTTCGTTTAATTTAAAATAAAATAAAAATGCCCACGCGCGAGTCTGAGGCGACGCGCGCGGAGACCAGAAACCGGAGACTTTTTTAGGCCTAAGCTTTCAGAATATAGTATACAAATAATGAATGTTTATGAGTGCAAAGGTGAAAATATTTTCATGAGTTGAATTGGAGGATAAAACTATAAGAATAAACAAAATATACAAGATTGTATTCTGGCATCCACTACTTTATTTTTCGGCTTATAACGCACGGTTTGCTCGAATGGTTCTGTCTTGTCAAAAGAGGGCGTTTTGTACTGCTGTGCATATAACGCATGATGTGGTCTACCGTGCAATAGATCAAAATAATGGGATGGAACAAAAATGCACGATTTGTGACGTAGGCCATGTAATGGTTTGATTAATGAATGTCGCGTGACCTACAATCCTCCAATCAAATGACAATTATCTTTTCTCCTGACGAAGATTAGAGCAGGCTAATCGAAACGTTGAGAATAACCCGTGAAGTCCCATGGTTCTCCCTGAACCATATTAACCCGTGAAGTCCCCATGGTTCTCCTGAACCATATTTCACTTAGCGACAGTAGAGAAAAACGAGTTGCCCGAAATTGGTTCTCCCTTGAACCTTTCTCACTTAACGAAGGTTGAGATACGAGTTGTGCGACACGGTTCTTTTTCAGAACCTGTACCTCAGCTTCACGTTAGTTGAGATAAACACATGGTGTTACCGCAAAACGAAACGATATGTGAAAATCTTGCAATGCAATTTCAACAGTCACTTTCACCTCACAAATTGAAAGCATTTTTCATTAAATGAGTGATTAGAATCAAAATGGTTTGTCTTTTGTTTGAAAACTTGACAAGACCTCGGACTTGCGTTTCTTTTGCTGTTCAGTATAATACATCACGTAATCAAATGTAGAGCAAACACCAGTTAAGATGAGTGTAACAACAATACACCAACAAATGATGTTTTTTAATTTCATTTTCAAGCTTTTTTGGAAAGCCAACGAGACAAAGCACCTCTTAGTTCTATAACGTAAGGCGGAAACTATTTCAAAGATGTTTTGAGAAGGCACCGGTAATGGTACCAAA
>CM055823.1:30333093-30368607 GCA_029582265.1 Zoroaster sp. YZ-2022
TGGGACGACCAGCGTCTGATGACACATGCGACGTCACCACTTGTCAACTACTCCAGAAGTACAAGCAAAGTGATCACCGGAAAAGAAATAAAAAAGAATAACACAAATATTTATTAGGGCAAGGAAGTTCTGGCTTTAGTTTGGAGCCATCATCATGCACTATGGCATATGTGCACGACAAGAAAAGTGTTTTTTTAGAACACAGGTCACCTGTAATTCTCTTGAAAATGTTTTGGAATGTGCAATATCCGACCGCCACTTTTTTACTCTTTATACCAAAAACCAAAGTATAATACCTCATCAGTTAAGACTAAGTCTATAGTCTGCATTTTTTAATATAAAGATTGAAAAAGTGGCGGTCGTATACTGCACTCAACAGCATGACTATAATAATTTTTGAAGTTATTGAAAGTATAATTTAGGGAGCCTGCATGTGTACATGTACAATGTAGATGCAGTCACTCACCTCCACATGTCATAAGCTTATTCAACCACTGACAGGGTTGGGTTGTTGATCTGTCTTGCAGTTGCAGAAAAGGCTGTGTTATTTGGAGGATGAACAAGAATTAAAATAATTAGCATCCAACATGTCCAAATAAAAAATCATGTCTGTCATCGCAACCACGTTCAGACGGCTCATAGTTCGGGATACTTCTCGATTTTCTTTTTCTTTTCAACATTTTACATTCACCCAAGTTTGGAAGACCACTTGGACAATGACAGTAATTAAGTAAATTTAAAATGTGGAAAACTAAGTTTTAAAATGTTGAAACGAAATAATAAAATCAACATTTTCTTTGGCATGATTCCGTCGTTGCTCTTGGTCTTAGGTCCATTAAAGGAGAAGGGACGTGACCAAGACGAGAGCTACGGAATTAATTAATATAACAGTATAACACTACAGCTAGGTTCGGGAACGTTATTCAATTTCTAGCTTAATGTGCCTTTTTTTCTTTTCTTTTTACAATAGAGGGCCTAGGAGTACATACAAATGTTAAAGAAATGTAATTGTAAATAAATTATAATAATGAGGCGAGCTTTTCATTCAAGATTGTCATGTAAATCCCCGCCAGTGACTACATGTACAGTACAACGTCAATACAATGTACTGTACAAACATACATTACATGTAAATAATTATTTCACACGTTGAAAAATAGCAAGATACAATCTGAAATATCACAAAACATCCCGCTGTCTTTTACCTTGTTTCATCCTGATTGTCTTGAAATATGCTTCTTCTCAACTGATGTCCTACGGTTTTGGAGGAAAACTCAATATTTCATGAAAATGCATGTTTTAGCTCGTCAATCACATACCATCCTTGCGCTAAACGACAAACACAGGCTGCTCTGTTCACGTGTATCACAACCCCTCTCACATGGCATGATTGACCTCCGCGATCCATAAAAGTGTTAAATAAATCAATATTCATGACAGTTACCATTGTTTTTATTCAAAATACTTGTCCGACCAATGAAAATTCAGGAAAACGAGATATGCAAATAGTAAATTTTACCTTTATCTTGCGTAAACATAGAGTAGCTGAAAGTTCGCGCGCGTTATTGTATAAGAATACATTGGACGCAGCGTGAACACCTGAGGCGCGCACATTTTATTATTGTGAACGGCCGTGAGGAGCTGACGACACGCAAATTGTTTATGATGCAGACGTACATGTAGATTCCAAGTCATCAGACTGCCATCCACCAAACCCGACAGTTGCAGGAAAAGTCGTCATTGATCTGGTCCATGGACTTGAGAATAAGGACACATAATATATTGTGATAATTACTATACTAGCCCAGCTCTTTTAGCTAAACTTTCTAAACTAGGATTCGGATATTGTGGAACTGTTCGTTACACTACACAGGGAATACCCAAGGAGATGACCCTTTTTTGGGGGGTGAAAGGTGGGCAATTGTGTATCGTTTGGCAAGACAAAAAATCTGTATCACTTTTAACTAATGTAGGCAACAGTGATTTGTCCAAAAAGCAAATTCGGTGTAATAAGAGCACAAGTGGATTTCGTGATGTTATGAAGCCCAATTGTATTGAAGATTACAACAAAAACATGGGTGGAACTGATCTTGCCGACCAATGTTTTCAGTACTACAATCATACACACAGAAGCTTGAAATGGTGGAAAAGAGTTTTTTTTCCATATGCTGAATATCTGTATTGTCAATAGCAGAGTAATATTCACCAGCATAGCAGGGAACAAAATGTCAGTAACCTTGATTTTCGTATAGGGATTGTACAGGGATTGCTGTTGGGTTGGAACGTACCGAAACAAGTCAGTTGAGATACCATAATTATTTCTATCGAGTTGACAGGGCAACAGCACTATCCTGACAAAAACCCCAATGGAAAGAAACGCGACTGCATTGTTTGTAGTAACCGCAAATTAGGCAGGCGAAAACAAACAAAGATGATCTGTAAACAGTGTACACAACCTATGTGCATAGGTACTATTTGCCTCCAAACCACCCCCAATTCAATGTTGGGAAAGGTCGAACACGCCGCAGATTACAGTCCAAACCAACATTGAATTGAGAGGTGTTAACATGGATTGTGATCTATTTAAACTGAATACAAGCAAATGGTTCATTTCAAAGAAGAAAACCAAAAAATCACCAAAAATCTCATCCAAGTTATTGTTTTTCACATGGAAAAGAAATCTTATACATGTACCGTATTTGCATGTATTTATTACATAATTATTCTCTGAAATATCACCTACTTGTATTACTTTTCTTCATTGTAAATACTGATCTAATTATTTCATTGTTTTGCTGTTACACTTACAAAATATTCTCCATTTGTATACTCATTTTTACCATCAGTTTTACATACAAATATATCTGAGCCATTACTTTGGTATGTACAGTACACATGTAAAAAAAAGTGTCTATCACTGCAGAGTGAGGGCGCACTTCAATGAAATTGTGAAAAACCCACTGGTGCTGAAGTGACATTGGGCTCCTAATTGCTGTGGTAAAGAAGGGTACACTCTTACATAAGTGGCTGGTAATGAAAGGGGTAACAGGGCAGGTTTCTTCAGTGTGGAATCGTTGTAACAACTCAATGACTTAGTAGCCCCCACCTTGGATTGGCCATTGGCATTGTGTAGGGTGATTTTAATAAAAAATAAATAAAAAGGACTAGTTACTGATGACGCAAACACGTATCACTTAAATATGCATTACTTAAGAGGTTCCACTCAACGGCTATAGGCTTCCAACAGAAGTTTTGCTCAGCCAGACCAGATGAAGGGGAAACGGCCCCACAGTTTGTTGCAAGATTACATAACATTTACACGATGGACCGAAATGGATAAAACTCCGAAAACGTACGACGGCATAAAAGATATCTTGTCACACGAGCAGTTTCTTAAAAGCCTAACCGAATGAAAACCGAAAAATACGTCTGAAATATCGTGAGTTCGTAGCTCCTGATCGTAACCTTTCACACAATTAGTAGTTCCTTCCAAGTTCAGATGTTATGTAATGAAAACTGCACACGGAACAATACTTGGTGGACACCAAGGTGTAAAAAAAAAACCTAGATCGCATTCTCTCTAGTTTCTTTTTGCCAGCCATCCAAGCGGAGGTTACCAGATTTTGTGACATATGGCTATATTTTGTATGTAAGGATTCTTTTGGAGTAAAGAAATGATATTTGATGGTTCTCAAAATTCGTAGGGATCAAGTAAACTGAGAATAAGGCAATACACACAAATGATGACAAAGAATGATGGAAGGTCCTGACTTTCCATCATTTCCGAAAAGAAAAAATAAAGAAAGTCGATCGGCTAAAAATACAGAAAATCCGGAGGGGGAACAGTGTTCCCCCTCTGCCCCCAAGGTCTGAGAAAAAGAACACACAGGCTTACAATTAGACATTGCCCTAACTGAGCGAAAACGAATACTTAACTTACCGAGGTTCCCTCTGTACTTGACTCCTAAGTGAAAAACATCAAAGGGAAAACAAACAAACAAACACCCCCATTATCTCCACAATAACAAAAACACCATTTAATAAATATCATATTGATTTACACATTTTTATAAAGATTGTTTACACTAGCGGGATGCCGCGCTTCGCGCGGCACCCGCTAGGTGTGGGTGATGTGTGAGTATTAAATGTTGCGGGTTTTGTGCCGACTTCTTTGCTGGTTTATGTAATGTAATATGGGGTAACGGGGTCTAATTTGCAGGGGGAACTCAAGGGTCATCATTTTCTAGAATGAGCTTGGTGATTGGTTAATTTTTGAGCGGGGGGCATGTAAAAAGTCAAAGTGACATAACACAACAGCGCCCTCGGGTTTTTAACATGGTAGGACAGTGAATATTGAATAAATAAATGTACTGAAAAGAAATACATGTAGACAGAAAACGGGTATCCTAGTATTTTCGTACAGTTCAGACACAGATATGTGCACAAAATGTCTCTTTTGAAATTGATTGCATGGCCCCTTCAAGTCATGAAAAAGGGGAAATAAATATGAATAACATTAAATTTGCAGATGAAATCTGCACTGTTTCCTGAGGCCCCCACCCCTTAATATAAAATAGGACGCAGTTTGAGTTTAAATTGTTGCCATGGCGCTGTAGGTTTTAAACCCTTTTAAAATATTCAAAATTGGGAGAAAAGATTCTCAAAATTGTTTTGTGTGAGAAATGTCCTGAAATCTAAGTGCATAAGCTGTTGTGATTGTCAGATCTGAAATCGTTTTATATTACCTCAAAGTTGAAAAGACTGATGGTATCTTACATCTGGCAATTGTGAAATCATTTTTGGGCTTTTCTAACAGTTCAAGTTCTACTTCTATGTATGTAAAATCAAAGGTCAGAGTCCCTATTTCATCGGTTGAAAATTGTTTTCACAAATCAGCAAGCTGAGGAATACAGAACTGCTATAAAAATATATATTATAACATAGGGCCTATATTATAATATATCTTATAATATATATTATATGAATCTGGGACTGAGAAATAAATTAAATTGTGTTAAACTTTACTTTGAAAATGCAGTGAACTCTCCAAAAAGACATGAATCTGGGACTGAGAAATAATTCACATTGTGTTAAGAAATTATTTGAAAGTGCACTGAACTCTCCATAGACTTTGTACACAATCGAGGACATGGCGTCTGGATACTACAGGCTTTCAAAAGTATTACCTGGGTACTGAGGTTAATTGATGTTTGGTATTTATTATCAAATATCAAACAACAAAAAGGGTTTTGTAAATGTTGATCATGTTGATTAAAATTGTTTATTGATGTTTGGAGATAGCTGTGATAATCGTAGCTCTTGGTCACGTCCCTAAGACCTAGGATCTAAAGAGCTACGCGAAATGAAATGCATCAACAAAGAGTCGAGTCGACACACCGACGTCATTACCGACCAATCAGGAGGTCCGTCTGAAACAGAGAATCAGACATTTCGGCAACGCGGCAGTTCGGTACTGTTCGTGGTATGTGGCACCCGGCCTCCTCGACCAACGCTCACCGAAAGCCGCGGAGTAACCCAAACCAATGTTGCTCATGTTGATTAAAAAATGTTTACGGATGTTTGGTATTTTTATTGTTTTATTATCAAACAACAAAAACAACAAAACATTCCAAACGTGTGTTGTAAATGTTGATGAAAAATTGTCTTTTTGAGCACAAAGGTCACGTGTAGGTACGGAGTTCATTGGATGAAAAATAAGACCAATCAGGGAGTCCGTCTGAAAACAGCCAACCAGACATCTCGAACCACCGCAGTCAGGAGTGTTCGCCTCATCTGGCACCCGCCCGACCCCTCGATCACCGAGGATAGCCGCGAAGTCACCCTGACCAAGCTTAACGATCATTGCGGGTGTCCGGCTGCCGTTGCACGCAATCCACGCAATCGCGGGTAGACGTCGGAACACCAACAACGCAGACCCCAACCCACGGGTACCCCGAAATTGACCCCAGGACGCATCAATTCAGCAGGGTGCGGGCGCCAGTTGACGCGAAACATGGCGGCGCCCTGTGAAACAGCCAACCAGACATCTCGAACCACAGCAGTCAGGGAGTGTTCGCCTCATCTGGCACCCCGCCCGACCCCTCGATCACCGAGGATAGCCGCGAAGTCACCCGACCAAGCTTAACGATCATTGCGGGTGTCCGGCTGCCGTTGCACGCAATCCACGCAATCGCGGGTAGACGTCGGAACACCAACAACGCAGACCCCAACCCACGGGTACCCCGAAATTGACCCCAGGACGCATCAATTCAGCAGGGTGCGGGCGCCAGTTGACGCGAAACATGGCGGCGCCCTGAAAGAAACATGGCGGCGCCCTGACAAAAACATGGCGGCGCCCCGAAACAAAGATGGCGGCGCCCCGTGTTTGCACTAACAAAGATGGCGACTTAACGATCATTATAGTATAGAATATACTAAGGTATTTTTCGATGCCTATATGAACCATAATAACACTTAATGGGGACCGGATAAGATACCATATAACTACACTCTTAAAAGTCCGTGGTTATAATTTCCGTCGTCAAATTAATCTGAAAAACTTCGTGGTTAATTTTGCCAATAATTACCCTCAACTTGTTCGCAAGTATTTTAAAATAACCGCATTTATTAGTTCATTTCGACTACGACAAAAGTGGTAAAACACATTAAGCAATCTGATTGGTAGACGTTTGTCATTTTACCATGACGTGATACCGTAAATTAGCATACGCGTATGATACTCATGTGCGGTATTTATCAAATGGGAAGAATGCTATAAAAGCAAGCATAATGACTTAATTAAATTCAGATTGATTTCATTGTATTAGTTCAAAATAACAAATTGTATGTATAATATTATTAATAAATTGCGGATTTCTCGTTATGTCTAAACTACATTGCGCGGATGATTTAAGGCGTACATTGGGCTTTCCTGCCGACGCGACGAAAGAAAACTGTAATTTTACAAACCGCAGAGTACGACTTGGAGTTTTTAATTTTTGGCTCTTATGTCAGCAATTTTCAACATGAAACCGTAAATATTGAGCAAAAATGCCAAATAATCTAAAAATAGATTTATAAACAAAATATTAAATACATATCATATTTGTGTCTTCTCCGTGTAAAGAATTATTATCATTTCTTCGTCTGATAAATATCCTTCGTCTGTTATGACATAATGCGTATCACGTTACTGTATCATACATTATACACATCCCATCAACATCCATTTTAACTTCACAGTAATTCGACTTTTAAAACAGGTCATATGCCTTATTTTAGACAAAAACCTACTTAGCAACAATGTGTTTAATATTAAATATAACATCCAATCAAATGTATATCAAAATACAATTATGAATTATATATATACCAAGGAAATAATTTGAGATCTTCACTTCTCCTGCTCACTTCACTTACAATGATCTGTAACTGTTCTTGCGATTCTGCTATCAATACCGTGTCATCGGCATATCTCAGATTATTTTAGCTCACATTTTGCAGCATCCTTTCTCTTGCTTATTACCATACATTCTGGGTTTTTTTTGCAATTGATGGTCATTCCTTTCTTTTCACTCTCTTCTACAACTTTGTTAAGCAGTGCTTGTAGTTTTTATTGTGACTCTGCTATAAGGGCGGTATCATCCGCGTACAGGTGGATCAGGTTATGGCCTCCAACAATTAATCCTTGCATTCCTGTTAGTTCCCGCAAGATCATTTCACCAATCAAATGTATATCAAAATACAATTATGAAATATATATATATATACCAAGGAAATAGTTTGTATGGTCATTCAAATTGTGAGCTTTAAATATTTACATTTCCTTTAATAAAATGCACAAGCCATTATAATGTGTACAAGTAAAAATGAATAGGTTCGTACTTAAAACAAATATAACGCCCATGATTCTCTTCAGCTGCCTGAGAAAAATAATTTATTTTAAAAGTGAAGCAGTTCTGAAAGCAAGGTTTGCTTCAAAATATAAGTATCTTAACTTACCTTGACTGCATCCTGCGGCGTTCCTGCTCCTGTTTCTTTTCCTGTTTCTGTATAAAAACACGTTTAAAATTATAATTTTTTGATTCTAGGAGATAATAACTATTTTATTTAAAATATATATTTTAAATAAAACTATTCGTCAGCAAAAATTCATTAAAATTACTTGGTTGACTTGACCCTGTGAAAGTCTACTCACATTTTTCAGAAGATAGAGAAAACTTAACAAAAAAAAACACACACAAACAAACAAAAATAGTTATACTAAAATGATAGCACCTGGACAGAGAGAAAGGCTTCCAAAGATACATTTAGGTTATTAATGATGTGAGGTTATAAGATCTGAGGCTTTGCATGGTGTAATATTGATATCGTTTTGGTTTGCGGTAACACCATGGGTTTATCTCAACTATCGCAATCTGAGGTACAGGTTCTGAAAAGAACATTATCGCACAACTCGTATCTCAATCTTCGCTAAGTGAGAATTGTTCAAGGGAGAACCAATGTCGGGCAACTCGTTTTTCTCTATTGTCGCTATGTGAGAAATATGGTTCAGGAAGAACCATGGGGACTTCACGGGTTAATATGGTTCAGGGACTTCACGGGATGTGAGGTTAGTTTGTCATCATTTACATATAAATAATTATGTGTTCCTCCCTTGTGTGACAAATTTGTGTTACAAATACAAGTTGTGAGACATTTAAGACATGCACATGTACATGTACATAATACGCCACCCCATATAATTTGCATTGTTGCATAAACATGAATATAGGGTATGGTTCTACTTGCTTTAAAATAATAGTTTGTTGTTAAAAGATCAGGCATATCAGTATATGTGCGCAACTCAGTACCACTAAGTCATTTCATTTAGCTGCATGTAAAATTTAGATTACCATAGCGTCGAGTTGACTACGAATTAATAGTTCTAACATGCACACTGCTCAGTACAGTGTGCATGCATCTAATATGCATGTGTTAAAAACATCCTAAGGTACGACATCCTAAATATGTGCATGTGATTTGGTTAAAATATTGTTGCATTCCCCACTACTGCAATATCAGTTCGGGTTGGTTTATTATATTTCTGCATTCAATGACAATAAAAGGCGTTATGTCTGTCTATGTGCCATCTCCTGCCAAAGGGGTCGGCTGCCATGGTTCTTCTCTTTCCTTTGAAGCCCTTGACCAATACGCCTCTTGTCAGTAAAACGTTGGTAGCACTTTCTGTGATACCCGTACAAATGTTTCTTGTCTATGTCAAATTCCAAGGCAGATTTCTTCTCTTTACCATCTAGGACTGTCCATGTACTTACACATTCAACAACTCTATCCCAAGAAGACTCTTTAAATGCTATAACAGGTTCACATTCATCATTTGTTACATGACAAGCACACTGCAAACCCTCCATTGTCTGGCAAACCATGTTGTAACAAACAACAAACAAACATTCACGCACTCTTTCCCAGGGGCAGTGAGTATTATGTGTGCCACAGTCCCATAGCACGTTTTCACATGATATTTGAGGACAAGGTTGAAACTCCAATAATTTTGCCAAAAATGGGCTTAGAAAATCACTGTTTTTTAGAAAATGAACCAACATTTTCAGGAGAACATTGCTGATATTTTGTTATGAATACCATATCTATGATATTATGGCT
Organism: Zoroaster sp. YZ-2022; assembly: GCA_029582265.1. Taxonomy (NCBI): domain Eukaryota; kingdom Metazoa; phylum Echinodermata; class Asteroidea; order Forcipulatida; family Zoroasteridae; genus Zoroaster; species Zoroaster sp. YZ-2022. The sequence goes on from CM055823.1 coordinate 30,342,754, forward strand.
TCAAAACTTATTCACCCCCCACCCTGCAGCACTTTGACAAGATAAATGGCTTCGGCCCATGGCCTACGAGAAGTATCCCGAACTATGAGCCGTCTGAACGTGGTTGCGATGACAGACATGATTTTTTATTTGGACATGTTGGATGCTAATTATTTAAATTCTTGTTCATCTTCTCCAAATAACACAGCCTTTTCTGCAACTGCAAGACAGATCAACAACCCAACCCTGTCAGTGGTTGAATAAGCTTATGACCTGTGGAGGTGAGTGACTTCATCTACATTGTACATGTACACATGCAGGCTCCCTAAATTATACTTTCAATAACTTCAAAAATTATTATCGTCATGCTGTTGAGTGCAGTATACGACCGCCACTTTTTCAATCTCTATATTAAAAAATGCAGACTATAGACTTAGTCTTAACTGATGAGGTATTATACTTTGGTTTTTGGTATAAAGAGTAAAAAAGTGGCGGTCGGATATTGCACACATTCCAAAACATTTTCAAGAGAATTACAGGTGACCTGTGTTCTAAAAAAACACTTTTCTTGTCGTACACATATGCCATAGTGCATGATGATGGCTCCAAACTAAAGCCAGAACTTCCTTGCCCTAATAAATATTTGTGTTATTCTTCTTTTTTATTTCTTTTTCCACAGGTGATCACTTTTGCTTGTACTTCTGGAGTAGTTGACAAGAGGTGACGTCGCATTATATGATGTTAAAAAAGTTAACGAAATATTCGTACACCCCAATGAACAAATCTCAACATTGCCTCGGTTTATGTGGAAGATTAAGGAGCATCGTTGATTAGAAACTGGTGTACAACGTAGCATAAATATTTATTGATTTAAAATATTTTATTTTACTATTGTTCAGTTTGTTTTTAAGTGTGTGGGGGTGTTTGTGGTTTTGTTTTTACATAAAGCAACATTTATTTGTTTTAAGTTATCATTTAAGTAGCTGAATCCTATCCAGTAAATTTATTGCCTGTGTTTTACAATTGTTTTTAAATGTAGACCTACTGTTGGCTGTTCTGATTATTTCAGTTTGTGAAAACAGGAAAGCAGCATGGTACACCTATCCCAAAATATATTATTTACATGGGTACGTGCACATGATTGTACATGTACATGTGGAAGACAAATCGGCTTATGCACCACTTAAAATCAAGATTAATTTAAATAAAAATAAGCTAATAAAAGCAGATTATTTTTACAAATACTTACCCGGCCTGGTGTTTTCAAACGCATATCTTTTCCTTTCTGTGCACTAAGCTTTAACCAAGTCCAGCGATCACTGACTTCTTCGATTTCTGCCGGGATAGGTTTGCCTCTGCTATGTTCTACTGCAACTTGCTTGAGAAGTTTTGCTGCTTTTGTGATCTCTTCTCTACGTGATATATTGGTGCTCGTCTCGGAATATGTCGGGATGGAATTTGGTGTTTGTGTACACAGGTCACAGGTGCATGGTGGTGTTATGTCCTTAACTGGACAAACATGGTCGACCATTTTTGTTAATTTACCTATTGTGCCGCATATTGTGCAAACCGTTGTTAAGTTGCTAAGCTGAAGCCTCAGAATTCTGGGTGATGATGTGACGTTGTCATGACTCACATTTACTTGACATACGGGGCAGGGAACAGTGCTACTGGATCTAAAATAAAACCACTGCTCAAGACATGAGGAACAGTAGTTGTGTTCGCAGGGAGTTTGTACTGATGGGGAGCTTAGGATGCACTGGCATATTGCACAAATGAAAATAGTCTCCACCGCCTTCTCTGTGCCAAGAATGTCAAGATTTGGGGGAACTGTATACGTATTATCATTAGGTGCAAACTTGAACGAATAACCTCTCTCGCAGTTGTGGCTGTTCGGGTTGAGTTGGTCCACATTGGGAAGACCCTTACCAGTTCGCTTTCTCTTTGCGGGCGACCTCCTTTGAGTGTTTTTCTGTACAGTTCACATGTGGTATATTCCAGTTCTTGAATGTTTTTGCCAGTCGGTATTGTTTTGTGTAGCACATGAATGTTCAAATTCTAGTTTGTTGTTTACAATGTGTCAAATTTCGCACACACCTCCAGCATAATTTATTTGGATGCCTTGTTGAATCATCTAGCCAGATGTTTATTCTATACAGTTTGTCTAATTCTTTTCTATACTGTGCACAGTCCACTGCTACATATGAATTATTTGTATTTAACTTTGTGCACACACGGCACAACTTATCAAGTGCTGATTGATGAAACTGTAGTTGATTCATAACTGTAAATATGTGTGTAAACTTGCCATTGTATTAATAATAAAGTATTTACCATGAATCAGTAAATCACTGTTGTTGAAGAGCCTGTTTGTTCAAACGATGTGACGAACGTATACAGCATGTATGTACACTGCCATGTACGACAAAAAATAGCAAAACATTGTACACATTTTGTATCTCGCGCCAAGTGTTGTTTACATGTATGTGTGTACATGTGTGTGTACATTTTAATAGGGGTTTTACGGGAGTTTTTGTGTCGGCGTGACAAAACACGGATTTTAAAACCGATCTCTGGTAAATATGCCCGCTGTCTTTTTTTCATCCGGTTTTTGATAAAACAAGACCCATCATTTCAAGAAATTAGCTTCATTTTATTGGGAAAACCCAGAGTTTTTATTTGAGATAGTTTAGAATCGCTAATTTCTCACATATCGTCGGGAATTCACGTCCGTTAAATGATGTAAAAATAATAATATTTCATATTATCCCCAACACATATTTTACTGAACAACCCCAAGTGAACAAATAAAAGTGTTTATGATTAATTATGATTGTTTCACTCAATAATATAATGATAAATTATCGAAAATTCAAGGTTAGAAACGTTTTTCTTTTCAACGTTGAATATCCGCCATGTTGGATACGGGCTATTGTTTCATTACTGGAGGAAACGTTTGTTCGTTGCAAAATCTTTTTACGCGCTGTAGTAATGAGCGTGGAACGGCCGTGTCATCAATTGAACTCACCCCCAATACAAGTATTCATACCGAGAGACCTAAGCATACTTCCAGCCCTAAAAAAGGCAGACAAAACTTCAACTTTAATAAAGTTTCATCTAACAGGAACAAACCAACAACAAGACCATTGAAATTCCTGAATATAAATTTTCAGAGTGTTCGGAATAAAATCCCTTCATTACACACCCTTCTGGAAAAAGAAAATCCTGATGTAATTGCGGGCACCGAGACATGGCTTGATGACTCAATTTTCTCCAATGAAATTCTGCCTTCCACTTACCAATTGTTTAGAAAGGACAGAAAATCAACCACTACTGGCGGTGGCGTATTCTTGGCTGTCAAAAATAATTTAATCGCTAAGGAAGAACCTGATCTTTCATCTAACTGCGAATCCATTTGGGCTAGTATTCACATGAAAGGAAGTCAAGCTGCATACTTAGGAGTTTTCTATAGACCTGACGCAGGGTGCAAGACTGTAGACCAGGAATGCATTAATCAACTTGAGCAGATTCTTCTCAAACTTCCTAATAACTGTCACACTTGGCTTGCAGGGGATTTCAACCTCCCTGACATAGATTGGGACAAAAATTGTTTTAAAACTGGTGGTAGGTATCCCGCAGTTAGCAAACAGATGATTGAGTTGGCACTAGACCATAACCTTCAACAGGTAGTTACAGCTCCAACCAGAGATGGAAACGTTTTAGATCTGGTCTTTACTAATACACCGTCTTTTGTACAAAACATCAACATTCTCCCAGGACTTAGTGATCACGACATAGTCTCTATACAGTGCGTATCAAAAAAAAGGTAATCCGAATTCAGGGCGTTAATATGCCAAGGTTATTTAGTTTGACAATTTACATGTAGTGTACCAAAGAAGAGGAACTCCTCAGCTTTCCATTGATACCTGTATCGATCCATTGCTGTCACACATGACCGAGTACATTGTTATTGAAAATGACAAATTCAAATCGCATTTTTGCAAGTTTGGGTAATCAGTGCAAGGCAGGATAATTAGTGAAAGTCAGTATGATAAACCAGATTTTCTTTAGGAATGACTGGACATTATTGAAGAAGAATCTCTTCTAACATTGCCCTTTTATGCACCCACACCTTCAACATGTCCACCTCCCCTTTTCGACACAAAGCTGACAGCGACGGAGCATGTCCTGCACTGCTCGTCTCACCATAGCCGGATTATTGCGTAAAGCATCCACTTCATTTCGAATACGGCCCTGCAATTCATCAAGATCACGGGGAGGAGTTGCAAACACCTTGTTCTTCAAATGTCCCCAAAGGAAATAGTCACATGGTGTGAGGTCAGGTGATCATGGTGGCCATTCCACCTCATGGTTGACGGCGATGACTCGTTCGCCAAAGAGTTCCCTCAGACGATCTCGGACAGCGATAAGGCGATGTGCTGGGGCGCCATCTTGGGCCCACCAGAGTTGTCTGAAGACCCCACGAACCTGTCGCTCAAAGTGTTCCTGCAGCTGTGGTAAAACGTTATCATTGAGCATCTGCAGATACATGTTACCATTGACATTCCTTTGAAAGAAAAACGGTCCGATCAGCTGACCACTTCCACAAAGTCCTAACCAAACAGTCCACTTTTGTCGACTCATGTTAACCTCAAAATTGAATTCTGGGGGGTGTCTTGCTGGTGCATATTCAAGAACATTATGCGTATTGACCTTGCCGTTTATGGAGAAAGCAGCTTTGTCACCGATTACGAGATTCCGCAGAAAATTGACATCTCTCTCGGTACGGGCTATCAACCATCTGGCAAACGCCAACCTTCTAGCAAAATCTCCTGGCGTAAGTTGATGTCGGATGTGAATCCGATATGGATGCTGGTGGAGGTCCAATCTCGTGATTCTGTTGAATGTCGCCGAAGGCAATCTCAGCCCATTTCGCCTTGCGCTGGTGTCCCTAGGATGCTCCAAAAGTTGCTGCCTTACTGCTGCAATGTTCCCTTCTGATCGCCCGGTGCGCCTCCTGCCAGAATTCCCCTTGTTGCGGTTGAGGCTAGTGCCATACTCTTGATATTTTCTAACATTCGCCCAGATGGTTTTGGCTGCTGGGGGCTCCCGTTCTGGGAAACGTTCCCTGAAAGCATCGCGAGTTTGCTGCAAACTGTGAGTTTGGTGAAATGTTGTAATCACGAAAACTCGCTGTTCAGTCGTTAGTTGTACCATCTTTCCAACTACCTGTCCCTAAACCCAGGCCCTTCTTAAATACCCAACTTGAAGAAAAGGATGTCGTAACAGGCGATTACCGCACCAGCTTAAAAATCTTACATAATCATCTAGGCAGTCAAGTGATGCGTCCATTTCAGACTGCCTTGAACTGATTACCCAAACTTGCAAAAATGCGATTTGAATTTGCCATTTTCAATAACAATGTACTCGGCCTTGTGTGACAGCAATGGATCGATACAGGTATCAATGGAAAGCTGAGGAGTTCCTCTTCTTTGGTACACTACATGTACATTGTCAAACTAAATAACCTTGGCATATTAACGCCCTGAATTCGGATTACCTTTTTTTTGATACGCACTGTAGACTCACTGCTAACCCATCTATCCCTCACCAAAATCTATCCCTCACCAATGTATCTTTCCGAAATCACATTAAGCTGTGGATTTATAATTAAAATGAAATAAATACCAGTTTAATCGCAACTTGAAAAAAGAATTATTTTTTGTTCATTTGTACTACGTGAGTTGTCTTATTCATTGACGCTTTTCAATAATATAACTTCAATGAAGAATTTGTTAAAAATACTGCATTTAATTTATGAAAAAACATAAATGAAATAATCAACTGACACTGATATGGAAATTCTTGAGTGTTTTTCCACATCGTTCATATTTTCTTTTCAAATAACAGATTCAAGCATTACTCGCTGACTTTTCTGAACTATTTTAAGTAACTGAAAACACTGCGCTCTGTGTTACAAAAGTAATCGACCTCTATAATAATGATGCTAAATATCTCTTTTTTTTAAACGGTGGATGCAGTTTTAGAAAACAATAGCTAAAAAAAGCCACTAATGAAAATATTTTACAGAATCATGAGGAATTTTCCATTTCAAAGTGATTTATGAAAAAAGGTAGTTTTAAATGAACCTGTTTGAGGAATGACGGAGTATATTGCTTGGTGTGTTAAAGACAAATGGGAGCGATGACCATGATTGAATATAAGCTAGTCGTTTTAGGAGCAATGGTGTGGTGGACGCAAGTGCGCCCTCACTTGACGGGTATGTTTTCCCGCGCTTTTGGTGATTCTACACAATCGACAACTTTGTTAATCTTCTGAGTTATAAAGTATAAATTAAGCATATTTGTCTGGTAAAATATGACAGTTTGTGGAACAACCTATTGAGTGTCTTACTTGATTATCCAGGACTGGGTGAGTTGAGATACAAGTTATAAATTGTTGATTTTGTCTGAATTTTGCCTTGTGTTTAGCTATGTCTTGTCGGGACCTAGGATCATATAATGCCTATGTACATGTGTATGTGTTGCTGTATATGAATTGAAGTATGGTGTACTTATGTTATGTACATGTATGTGTACAATGGCAATGTGAGCTGTATTTTGAAATTCTGTATTTGTTATACAGGGTGTTTCTTGGAGTTGGTTGTACCAATAAATAACCATTGATGTCAGATGCAACTAACTACTTTTTGTCCTGAGTGGTTTGAGTTGACTACTGTTGTACCAGTCCCGCCTCCTAGTCGTGGTCCAACCAGGGATTCGAGTCCCATCTCCTGTTGATGTTCACACCTCAGCAAACCCTAGGGCTGCGCAAGTAGCTACTACCACAATGGCTCCTACAAACATGTTTAACCGGACGTTTTACCTGCTCCTACTGTTCTTCATGTGGGCGAAGGGTCGGCAAGACACCATCCCCGTGCTTCAACTGAGCAACTCTACAATTTTGGCAACATTCAACACTCGGGTGAGTCTGTTCCATGCTTCAGTTTTTATGAATCAATGGACCAGGAATCCATGATAGAAAAACTTATTTACAACTCGTGCATCACAAACCAATGGTTAAATCGACGCAGGTTTTATTGCTTCTACTAATCTCCGGTGACATTCAATTAAACCCAGGCCCCAAATATCCATGTGGTATTTGCAACAAAACGTGAACGTCAACCAAAAAGCTATGGAATGCGAAAACTGCTTAGTGTGGTACCACAACAGGTGTACTGGTATGAAAAATGAACTCTACAAAGTGCATATGGAACATGAATCATATACTTGGATTTGTTATCAATGTGGTTTACCAAACTTTACAAGTTCTACATTATTTTTGACTGTGAATACTTCAAATTCATTTGAAGCCCTCTCCAATCTTGGCTACGATGACTCATCAATTGAACTCACCCCCAATACAAGTATTCATACCGAGAGACCTAAGCATACTTCCAGCCCTAAAAAAGGCAGACAAAACTTCAACTTTAATAAAGTTTCATCTAACAGGAACAAACCAACAACAAGACCATTGAAATTCCTGAATATAAATTTTCAGAGTGTTCGGAATAAAATCCCTTCATTACACCCTTCTGGAAAAACAAACTCCTGATGTAATTGCGGGCACCGAGACATGGCTTGATGACTCAATTTTCTCCAATGAAATTCTGCCTTCCACTTACCAATTGTTTAGAAAGGACAGAAAATCAACCACTACTGGCGGTGGCGTATTCTTGGCTGTCAAAAAATAATTTAATCGCTAAGGAAGAACCTGATCTTTCATCTAACTGCGAATCCATTTGGGCTAGTATTCACATGAAAGGAAGTCAAGCTGTATACTTAGGAGTTTTCTATAGACCTGACGCAGGGTGCAAGACTGTAGACCAGGAATGCATTAATCAACTTGAGCAGATTCTTCTCAAACTTCCTAATAACTGTCACACTTGGCTTGCAGGGATTTCAACCTCCCTGACATAGATTGGGACAAAAATTGTTTTAAAACTGGTGGTAGGTATCCCGCAGTTAGCAAACAGATGATTGAGTTGGCACTAGACCATAACCTTCAACAGGTAGTTACAGCTCCAACCAGAGATGGAAACGTTTTAGATCTGGTCTTTACTAATACACCGTCTTGTGTACAAAACATCAACATTCTCCCAGGACTTAGTGATCACGACATAGTCTCTATAGACTCACTGCTAACCCCTCAGAGAATTAAAGCCCCTCGAAGGAAAATCTTCTTGTACAAAAAGGGCAACTTCGATCTCATAAATAATGACATAAATGACTTTGCTGAAACCATAACCAAGGATGTTGTAAATCAATCTACAGTAAATCAGCTCTGGTTAACCTTTAAAGAAACAATCAACAACTCCGTAGAAAAACACATACCTAGTAACCAGTCCCACATCAGGATGATCCGCCGCAAACAACGCCTGTACAATAAAGCCAAACGCACTAATAACATAATTGACTGGGACAATTTCAAGGAGCTCCGCCGTGCATCTGACCGAAGTATCCGCAAATCTAGGTCGGAGTATCTACATGAAATTGGTGAAAGTCTTGAAACTGGTGACACAAAGCCCTTCTGGCGTTTCATTAAAAATACTCGCCAGAATTTCTCAGGTGTTGCATCTCTAGATACGCCAAGGGGGTTTGCTACATCTGCTGCGGAGAAAGCCAACACTTTGAACGACCACTTCAAATCTGTCTTCGCGCGTGAAGACCTCAGCAGTATTCCAACATTAAAACCCGAACTTCCAGACATGCTGCCAATTCACATAATTTCCCCGGGCGTGGAAAAACTTTTACAAAATCTGAAAGCTCAGAAAGCTCCAGGACCTGACGGAATTATGCCAAAAGTACTCAAAGAATGTGCTAGTAGTATTGCCCCTATCCTAACCATCATTTTCAAGAAATCAATCTCTATAGGTGAACTTCCAGATGACTGGTTGAAGGCAAATGTAACTCCCATTTTCAAAAAAGGAAATCGCTCCATGGCAAACAATTATCGCCCAGTTTCACTGACATCGGTTCCATGTAAATTGCTCGAACACATAATTCACTCAAATATAATGTATCATCTTGAAGAATCTGGATTCCTGAATGATAAACAACGTAGCTTTCGAAAGGGACGCTCATGCGAGACTCAGCTTGCCCTGATTGTTGATGACCTTGCTAAATTTTTAAACAAAGGACAGGCCGATATAATTATAATGGACTTCAGCAAAGCATTTGATTGCGTCCCCCATGAAAGGCTCCTCGCTAAACTTAGTCAAGCGGGAATAAACGGTTCCCTTCATTACATGGATTAGGTCATTCCTCACCCAAAGATCTCAACAAGTCATTTGGATGGAGTAACTTCATCTTCAACTCACGTAACATCCGGTGTTCCACAAGGCACGGTACTAGGCCCTTTGCTGTTCCTTCTGTACTTGAACGACATCTCGAACGGAATAACATCAGAAATCCGTCTCTTGGCAGATGACTGTATTATGTACAGACAAATAGACAATATCAGTGATAGCCAGGACCTTCAAAAAGACATCAATCGCCTGTGTAAGTGGGAACAAAAATGGCAGATGAAGTTCAACATATCAAAATGCTATGCTATGCACATCACCCACAAGAAGAACCCAATCAACACAGTATACAAGATGGGAGGCTCGACCCTCGAAATAGTTTCTAACCACACCTACTTGGGAATAGACTTAAATAACAAGTTAAATTGGGCTGGTCACATTCAAAAGGTAACTTCAAAAGCAAATCAAATCCTCGGATTGCTGCGCCGAAACCTTTATAGTTGCTCATCAAAAGTCAAAACAAGAGCCTACAAAGACACTTGTTAGACCTCGACTTCAGTATTGTGCATCAATTTGGGATCCGTACCAGATTAACTATAAACTTCAGCTGGAGGGGGTTCAACGACGATCTGCCAGGTTTGTTGTTAACAATAATAACAAGAAGGACAGCGTCACCAAAATGATTTCCCAACTGGAGTGGGAGCCTCTGGAACACCGTAGAGCAGCCCAACGCTTAACACTCCTTTACAAATCTGTCCACAAGATCGCTGCTTTTAGACACTGATTCATACCAGACCAAGATAAACAGGGAAGGGGTTTCGACTAGACAACAGTCTGCAACTGCTTTCATCAAGCCTTCCGCACATAAGGATTGTTACAAATTCTCCTTTTCCCAAGAACCTTGCAGAATGGAATAAATTACCACCAGACACCTCGTCAAGCTTCAACCATAGACATTTTTAAGGGGAAACTTCAATCACTGGACATGGGAAACATCATCAGGGGGCTCACTTTAAGTAATTCATGTTGCTCAGTCACCTGCATATGTACATCCCAATACGTGGAGATTATGCAGTATTTCACCAGAACCAGAACCTTAATAAATGACTTCAGAAAACAAATTGTTTCGAAACAAAGTTGCAAAATGTACTTCTCGTCGAGACCTTTAAAGTTTTTTTTGTAAATAGAAGAAAAAAACCCAGAAAACAGCATGTTTGTTTTCAAACAAAGTTGTAAATCTCAAAGACCAACTGCAATGGGGTTCCTAGGACCAACTTGTTCGGTATCCTTAAATTGGATTGATTTTTATGCAGCGTAGTTTAGCAAAGGAATATAGGAACAGACACACTGCACATCTGCTGCAGTGTTTAAAGAACATTTCCGTGGGCAAGGTAAGCCCGCAGACCTCTCAGGGAAGCATTGTCTCTTGTTTTGACACCTTTTTGTTGGTATACGCACTTCTCAAAGAAGGTCCATGCCCCTGGCACTGCTGTTGGTACTCATAATCAAGAACGAAGTGAGCCTTGTAGCACACATCGACTGCTTTCATGATGGATGGCTGTGGTATCGCTTGCTTCTCTATAATGACAAATGCACTTCTTGATTCGAGATGAGTAGTACTGCTCAACGACAGAACAAACGGCTGGGATGTGTCTTTGCATCAACTTCCTCAGGTACTGCGGCATGTTTATGATATCCTGCATCATGAAAAAAGAAGTACATACGTGCATCTTTTTATTGTTTTCTTGTCATCTCATCTCCTTGGAAAAGATTAGTTCTCGACACTCTTTACAGAAGACATGTCAAATTCAAGCTGGGAACATACATTTCAAAACTGAAATACCAAAGCATGCCTTATATGCACTCACATTGAATCCATTTGTTTTCAGAGAAATGTGACATCCACTTACCCGTTGTCTGTCAATGAAAACTCCAAGTACATCTTTGTTAGTGCCTTTCCCAGCAGCTCCCTTCTTGGCGTTCCCCTCAAAGATGACAGGCACTATGAACAAAGCCAAAAATTGACTTATGATCTATGAGAAATGAAGGACAGAAAATGTACATCATTGGTCAATAGAGTTAAACAAAGAGATGCAAGTCTGCAACCTTGGATTTCCAGTCCTCTTATGTGCTTGTCATGCAGTGTACAGGTTTTGGGTTCAGGAGGGTGCACTGGGCAAAATAAACATTTCATATGATCAAGTTGTCTATCCATTGGTTTTGTCTGTAAAAGAAATATGTACACCCCACCCATAGCAGATGCGGGGGGGGGGGCGGTTTGCTAGTACCAGCACTTTCAAACCTTTAAAGAAAAAGGCAAAATGCTACAGGTGGGTGGCAGGGGGTGGGGCCACTGCTGTATGGACCTTTTTTACACGGAACCGATGATTTAAAACTTGTGATCCTTACCTTTTGTCAAATTTTCCAGGTCCATATCTTGTGTGGTAGCTCCAAGGTTTCTTTCCACAAAGGGCACATTCTGGTACCATACTCAATGATAGGGTCGACCATGGCATTCCATCGGTTGTAAAGATTGTCAGCTGATGAGGATACGCCAAACGATAATCCTGTTCAATCTACAGTGGAAATAAGGGAGAAAATATAAATTCAGCACATTTTATGTACAATTTAAAACAAATCCTCCAAACATTTTATGCTTTGTCCTTTATCTGAAGTCTACAATGTAAGTATGCACTAATTTGGTATGTCAAGGAATTTCATTTTCTAGTGGATTATTTATTTGTTTTATTTGGAAGACTTGTATGACTCGTGACTTGAACTCAGACTCCACACTCGGACTCGACCTGCGTGACTCTTTGACTCGACCAAAATTACCACAAATCACATATTTGTTCAACAATATAATTACAAATTATTTTTGAAGACGATTCTTTCCTGAGCAAGCGATACAGTCTGTGCGGTGCAGATCGCACGCTGGCTTGTTTCCGATATATTGATCATTGGAAATCAATGTATCAAAACATATACCCTGGCGTCTATGCTTGATATTGCGTAAATGCAAGCTTGATAGTGTTCAGGTACCAGATTTTCCTTATTAGCCTTATTTGACATGTTATATATTTCTAGTTCATTAATTTATAGAAAAGCTGGCGAAAAATGGAAACATTCACACTGTGAGGTTTTAGCAGCAGTACCTCAAAATGTATTTCCAATATATATTAAAGCTGAGATGTGACTCGGACTCAACCTTTATGACTTGTGACTCAGACTCGATATTTGGTGACTCGAAAGTGTGGCTAACAAGTAATTTGATATAACAGAAAATATCTTACCCATGTTACCGGTCGCATTAGTCAGGTCCCATACCAGACTGAAGCTAGCCGCGAATTGGGCCAGAAAAGCCTTCCGCAATTGGCAGCCGCGAATTCGCGGTTGGGAATTCCCAAGAGCGAATTCACAGCCGCGAATTCAGAACACGGGAATGAGCGACACAATTTACTGACGTTGGTCAAATTATTAACAGTTAATTTTACCTGTTACCTTTTATTTAAATGTACTTTTTGTTAAATAATCATAAAGAACATGTCAATGCCCTCACTTCATTCCTGTTAAATAAATTTGGCCCACTAATTAGTGTCTAATTAGACCGTGTTTAAAGGGACAAATATTAGAATGTGTCTGCACTTTTTCAGGCCTTTTTCTTATTTTGTGTACAAAGAGGGGTTCACTAAAACAAAATGTAAACATCTCTTATAAATATTAATTTTATTTGATAATCATAAAGAACATGTCATTGTCCACACTTAATTCCGTTAAGCCAATTTGGCCCATTAATTAGTGTCTAATTAGACCGTGTTTAAAGGGACAAATATTGAATGTGTCTGCACTTTTTCTGTCCTTTTCTTAATTTTCTACAAAAGGGGTTCACTAAAAAAAAAATGTACCAACATCTCTTAGAAATATTAATTTTTTATTTGATAATCATAAAGAACATGTCACTGTCCACACTTAATTTCAAAAGTTAAGGCCAATTTGGCCCATTAATTAGTGTCTAATTAGACCGTGTTTAAATGGACAAATATTGGAATGTGTGCACTTTTTCTGGCATTTTATTATTTTTTCTACAAAAAGGTTCACTAAAACAAAATGTACCAAACATCTTTTAGAAATATTAATTTTTATTTAATAATCATAAAGAACATGTCAATGCCCACACTTAATTTCCCGTTAAGGCAAATTTGGCGCATTAATTAGTGCCTAATTAGGACCGTGTTTAAAGTGAAAATTTTCGAAGGTGTCTGCACTTTTCACGCATTTCTTCTTTTTTGTACAAAAAGGGTTCACTAAAAACAAATTGTACCAAACATCTCTTAGAAATATGAATTTTTATTTGATAATCATAAAGAACATGTCATTGTCCATATTTCTAATTTCACGTTAAGGCAAATTTGGACCATTAATTAGTGTCTAATTAGACCGTGTTTAAAGGGGCAAATATTGAATGTGTCTGCACTTTTTCTGTCCTTTTCTTAATTTTTTCTACAAAAAGGGTTCACTAAAACAAAATGTACCAAACATCTCTTAGAAATATAAATTTTATTTGATAATCATAAAGAACATGTCATTGTCCACACTTAATTTCCGTTAAGGCAAATTGGACCATTAATTAGTGTCTAATTAGACCGTGTTAAGGACAAACATTCGAAGGTGTCTGCACTTTTTCAGGCTTTTTCTCATTTTGTACGAAAAGGGGTTCACTTTAATCAAATGTACCAAACATCTCTTAGAAATATTAATATTTTATTTGATAATCATAAATATTTCCAACATGGCTACTAATCTACTAATGCAATGGACCATGCTTTCTGATTTTTCCACAGTACATGTACACAGTTTATTGTCCGTGTACAATGCACATACACAGATATGCATCCAAACTGCACCAGAAAATTGCCACTCAACCACCGTGCAGTCGTGGGCTTTCCATTTAAATTACGTACTGTTGTATAATAATTGTATCCAAGCCTATAGCTGGCAAATGCTCAATTGTATCTGACCGTCCATAGTTAGTGTGAACAATGGTTATCCTTAAGAGTAACAACAATGTTGCTTTCAAACGGCTCCGTGGAAACACGGAGACAAATGTCAGGGTGACAAATACAGCTGGCGTTAAATCAACGTAGATTACTCCGTTGAAAAAACTGCATTTTAACGGAGATGCACTAATAGTGCACCAAAACTGAGAGTTGTTGAACAATTGGGTGAGTAGGCAGCCAGCTCATTCATGTTAATACCTGAGTCTGATTTTCGACAGAAGAATAATTGTATTAATTTGTCCAAAAAGCAAAATCTAGGAATATACTGAATAAAACTATTTACCTATAACAAACGTGCATTACAAAGTATTACGAACTGTAAGTCTGCAAGCGATACTTCTGAACATCCGAATACATATTAAAGCACAATAATGCACTGTTTCACATACCGAAAGAAACATTATTTGCATATAGATTATCATGACCTATGACAACGTATAAAACAATGCCCATTCAGGTGCTCATTTATAATGTTTAGTGTTTCGTAACATTGAATAGCACCATATTTATTTTGTTTGTTTTCATCATTCAAAATTTGACATAACTGAGACAAATAAAATCAACAAAATCTTCGCTTAACCAACCAGAGTGATAGTTCTGGTAGATCTTTCTTAATCTTTTCTGAGGGATTGTTTTGGGTTGGGGTTTTGTCATGGCTAAGTGATAAAAGGACAGAAAATCTTTGGTCCGCTCGTCGCGCAAAGCCACACTATGTAAATTGTTTTCATTCAAGGAGGCCCAAAGAAGTTGAACCAATTTCTTCTCATCTTCACTTACAGTGAAATGGTCATCTAATGTAGGCTTATCAAAAGCAATGTTTTCTGCGTTGCTTTTTTCATTTGAATTAATTTTTCGTAGAAAAACAATACCCTGTTTTGGAAATATGATTTGAGAAACGAAGAAGGCTTGTGTTTTGTACATGCTCGTCATTTAACTCAGTTATGTTGCAGCCAAGAGTATCTCTAATGAAAGTTTTGTAGTGTCCATTCTAATGAACCCTTCATGGACAATCACTGAAGCCAAACGATACATTGTTGAGTTTGATTAACACAGTATCGTGATAAATCAATATCTGTGTCGGGAGTGATGGTTGCTGTCACCTTTTCTGTTTTCCTTGCGCAACATGGAATCGTAATTGAAAAACAAGTAAAGATGGGCAGTTGACAATACGACTTACGTACATTTTAGTACATTGCTTCTGGCTACAAAACTACAATCAACGCCTTTACAATTTCGTCATTGAAGGGCAGTTGCAAACACTGATGAGGGTTGATTTTCGAGCGGCAAGTGTCAGTATTCCTGAGGTCGAATTTTCAACAACACATGTTTTGTCACAGTTCAGGCACATAACACTTTTGCACATTTCTACTTCACTAGTAAGACAAGAATCCCCTAGGAAAGGAACCATTAACTGTGAATAGAATTCAGCAGCATCTTGTTGTTGATTACATTTGATGTTCATCTGCATTGCACACTCTTCATTGGTTGAACAGAATGAAATGACATTGCTTCAGATGTATTTAACTTCAAAGTTTCAAACAACTGAATAAGTTGTCGCCACAGGAAAGTATCACTTCCTGAAATTTGGAAACATCAAACTTGGCTTTAGAGATAAAAGTTACGCAATAGCAATCCACCAACAGGATACCCTCGTCATTTGAAATACCCTCATCATGCTAAATGCTGGGGATTGTTGGTTACAAAGTTACGATCACTGGTTTTACTAGCAGATTTTGTGTAATTATGCATCTGTTTCATTTGTTCTGAGTGTGGGACTTGCATGTGTTCATTATTATGTGATTGAAGGTTGTTGCTGTTTTGATTTTAGTAGGCGCAGCGCGAACACGCCTATTATTTTAACTGTTTTTTTTTTTTTTTTACTTCTTAATCTCAGTGGCGACTGTCCGGCAACAAAGGCATCCTTGCAGTAAAGCATTTACAGCCTTCAAACTTAACACATGAACAGAACATAACAAGCTGACGAAACCGTTTTCTGTGACGTCATGATTACGTCATCAGGTGTCGAATTACGCTAAAAAGTAAAATATTTAAAACGTTTCATATACGTTGCATGAAAGAATCAAAGTTCGTGTAGCGTCGCAAGGCGCAATACGAGGCGCTAGTCAACGTACACGCAAACAGCGTCGATATTGATTGTACATGTAGATCCATTGTAACCAAATATCGTGTAGGGCTGTTTCAACGCTAAAAAAGTGCGCCCTCTGTTGGTGAGTCTGGATTTACGCGGGTCGTGTCTCATTAGTATGCACGTTTAAGGAATTGAGCATTAACGTTTCCGGAAATGTAATTGATCCGGCTATCGTGGACCCCGAATTTGTACCCAGTTTCTGATCAATTCGTTTCGGCATAATGTATTATGCGTGATTGGACTAAAAAATCCTTTTTTAGGTTCTTTTTTTTTATGTCAGCATAATCTATTTATTCTGGAAAAGGTAACTTTATCAGCTCTCTTTTCGAGGTCGTTGAATCGATTGAATCCGCCAGCATGTTTCAACAGTTGGGTGTATGCAGACCTGCGGAGAGAAAACCTTCCATGTAAAAGCGAAGTTTTCACCCATATTCTGAATTCTTCCTATCTCATCACCAGTGGATGTTTCATCGTTGAAAAGCAGACATTATTATGCACACTTATTGGAGAGTAAGTCTGGCAATGACAAATTTACGAGAATCTTTGATTTAAAATAAGCATTTTCAACCGGCTTCAGACATGTCAAAATGTGTTGTATCGCGTTGGTTGATGCATACAGTAATGCATAGGTTGATGATAGCAGTCAGTAATGTGTACGGTATGGCGCCAGTGAATGGGCACTATTACTTTAAACGTTGGGACTAATTACACTGGTACTGTACCCTTTATGTGTAAACAAAGTGATAGCTTACGTGGATTTTTCCTCCATGACCTTTTGAAGATAGTGGTAAATATAGTCTGTAACGTTAGGAGAGTGAAGCCTAGGGTATTGGAGTAACAATTAGTTGAATTTAAACAAATGATGCTAACGTTAGACGTGTTATCAATTGATGATGTAATCAGTGTAATATCTAATCGTTAAGCTCTGTGAAATTAATAATTGATTAATTTAATTTTTAAACAAACAAATGCTAGTCTGAACAGTGAACAACAATGTTTAAGGCCTCAAACACATTAAAACATGTTCACTAATGTCATGCACATGTATAATACGATGCAGGTACTTTATAAATTGTGTATGTCGCAAATATGTTCTCTGGACATGTCAGAGTTTATGAGCAAAGGTGCGACCTTTAAAATATTTTGGTTGACACTAATAATATTTACAACAACAATCATATCATAGGGTTAGGGAAAAACTTGTAGCTTTTGCATGGTGAAGACAAGAGGACTAAGGTTATCAATGTACCATGTGAAAACACTTTGTGGTGAGTAGTAATTAGTTCTGAAAAAGAAACCGGAGGTTGCTAACTTGACAGTTTCGATCAGTATGCTCTGATCGTCCCTCAGGATTTCATTTACACCACCAATAGAGAATTTCACATGGTGTCACCGTCAATTAGTCTTTAACGTAATCATAAATTTAACGAATATCATTTATGATTACCTCTTTTCAGAATTTGTGATCACATGAAAATCAGGCGAAATGGTTTTGAATACAACAAAATAAAACATGCTTATTTTGAGTTTACATTTTCTTTTCACAGCTAGATCTTCTCCTAGATGGAACGCCCTCAAATTCTGGTGTGTGCTGATGGTTTTGATCACACCATGGTCAGAACATTGGGTATTGCACAGTAGGATTAGCTGCAAAGGTAAGAGCGTTATGTCATGTCAGGAAACAGTCCGGCAATGGGTTAGAAATGAACAGACTTACAGATATTTGTATTGTTTTAAGTAGCAAACCTTTGTATGTGTGTAAAACTGTACTATGAAATTACTGTAAAAAGGGAAGTTAACAACAATGGTAAATCTAAAAACCTATAAATCAATCACATCATCCTGAGAAATGATTTGGTTTTCATGTAATAGGAAAAGAGGAATCGTTGTTTCAAAAAAACGGAAAAAAAACATGTATGTGTTGAAGTTTTTGCTTTTATATTATTTTTACAAGTGATGTGTGTTAGTACCAAATACCTTTTAAATAAGTTGTACATTTCCTTTATATTTTTATATTGCGTATTTTTTAGACAGCAAGGCGGACCCCAAAATTGTAAGTAAATAGGGTCTCGAACTACATTGACCTAATGAAAGATTTTCTAGAGATTGATGTAACAATGAAAAACCGCAAATAACACACGAGGTAGTGTATCCCATCCCATGTGTATGTATACATACATGTACATATGTAAAACAACGTTGTTTTTTCTTTATTGGCTTTTGACAGATCTATTATGTATGTCCCTATTCCGGTATTGTGGTGGTGTGATGGCACTGGCACCGCATGATACTAACAACCTTTGCAGAGGAATCTTTCATTCCGTGAAACTTCACGTCCTGCACTGTTGAATTCAGTATGTACCAGAAGCTTGCCACCTGAAGCGGCACCTCCAGTAGACTAATTTCTACTTTATACATACATGTAAATGTAGCTTTTGGGCCGATGTTGATTCCCAGAGAGAAATCTTCAGTAAATTCAGTAAATCAGGAGTAGTACAAATGTCTGTGTCAAAACAGCATGGAGTCAAGGAGTTGAACAATTGTAATATCTTGAGTGTAGGAAAAAACTGGAACAACAGCCGTACTATTGCGCAGATTTCTGTAGTAAAAAGAGGATGTGAATGATAAATCTGATGTTGCGTACATCTGCAAACATTTGAATCCTAAACCTGTCCTAAATCAGTGCGCACTATGACGTTCAAGTTAATCATCAGTTGCCTAGGCCTGATTTGCATCTAGGCTCTGCCTTTTCCTCTTATTTTCCTGGGTCCTTTGTGGAGCTGAAACACTGTTCATCAGTACATCGAAATTGTTATGATTGAAAAATATTCTTGAAAATATTTTCTGTGTAATTCAACCTAGGCCTCAATATCAGTGCTGCTTAGTTTATAGTTATACCAATGAACTTGTTTTGTGTGGGCTAGTGAAACAACTTTGTGAAACAACTTTGTGGTATCAAAAACGTAAGCACTTAATGTGATTAAACTTGGGCATTAGCCAGGTTAATTTATGATGTGTCATGAAAATAAAGGGTTTTATGCACTGTTCAGTACTCCTGTTAAGTTCGCATGTTCGCATAAAGACTGCAGACTAGACTGAGGTAACAAAGACAAAGATGTTATGAGTATGACATATGAATATAAAGATTGTACCCATCTCTGCTACCAAACATCTCAAAATTAACATGTGACAATGTTGCAGAGAAAGAAATATTATAGGTCAGATTCCTTCCTTTAAAATTATCTATTTGTGATAGTAAAAACAAAAACAACTGAAAGCTAGGAAAAGAAAAATAAATGTAAGAAGATGAATCCATGAATCCAAACTACCCTCCCATGACTTTATTATTATTATTTTTATTATTTGTTGTTTTATTTAATCAGGGTAGCCTTTATCAGTTAAAAACTGCTTTCCGTAAAGACCCTGCATTAAGACATTTAAATTAAACACAGTTAAGAAATTAAAATGACATGAATTGAATTAAAATAAACTCCATTAATCAGAAACAAACAAATTATAAACAAACAATAATCAACATTAAATCAAAAATGAAACATTAAAAGCAGGTTGAATAGTTTCATTATAAGGAAATTATTTAAATTATGTACACAATTTATAAACTAATAAAATTTACAATTTAACATTAACGAAATGCCAAAAATTAGTTTAGTGAGGGGCTTTAAAAACATTTAAAGATTAGCCTTTCGTTGGCTGTGCCAGTGGTCAATTGTTCCATCCCAGGGTCCCACACAATACTGGAAATGTGTGTTTACGGCATTTATCTTGGGGAAACAATGGGCAGATGTATAAAACGTTTGACTTAGATTACGAGTCATTGGCAGTATGAGATGGCATATATTCAAAGCGTAGCATTAAGATACGCTGACTAAGAGACATTTATATACTCCGACATACCTATAAAGCAGACTTTCCCCAGCGAGATTGTAATGATGACCAAGAGAGCGCTTCATGTAAATCATTAATATGTGTGTCTTTGATGGATTAAAGTGGTATTTAAGGATTAATCTTGCAAGACGATTATGTAGTTTGAGCAACTTGTCAGAATGAGACAGTGCAACAATTGGACCATACCACATCACAGTAATCGAAAACAATGGGATACAATCCATGGCATTAAACCTAATGCTGTTGAAGGTGGAAATTCTGGGAAGACATGGTTTTGCACAATCCGTTCTAGGAGAAACCCTATTCTCTCTGCGAGATCTTTTTGGCAATATAACTGGGTCAATGTGGTCGGCCCATGTCAGTTGCTCATCCAGAATAACTCTCAAGGTACTGGTATAAGGATTTACATCGTTCGATGGTCACGTCATTAACTACTATCTGAACTTCAACCGGTAAAAGTGGATAGACGTGGACGACTTCCAAAAAATCATGAACTTAGTTTTGCTTACTTTAAAGTTAGTTTGTGTTTTTGTTTCATTACGAGCCACTTGATTGATTGCCGACACCATGTTACATTTAATATCATCCGGGAAGTGCACGCATCGATCATAATCATCGTGTCATCCGCATAAATACTAACTTTGGTACCTGAAGAGTAATACGTCGGAAGGAAGGCTATTACATAAATATAATAAAAAGAAGCGGGTCCTAATATAGATCCCTGTGGGACCCTAACACTCACATCAGCAAGAGGTGAACTCATGCCGTTGATTTGGGTGTGGGTGACTCGTTTTCTTCCTGAAGGTAAGAGACAAACCAATTCTAGTTCAAGGCCCTTGACACCGCAGCTGAGAAGTTTGAAAGTGAGAATGTTATGGTCAACGGTGTCAAAGGCTTTAGATCTAGCAGAACACAACAACGTCACCTTACCAGAGTCGATGTTATTTAATAAGTGATCCGTGATACATCTAAAATTGCAGTTTGCGTGAGGCGGCGTGTAGGTCTGAAAACCAGATTGTTCAAAGAGTTACAAAGAAATTAATATTATTAAAAACTAAACAGCTGGTTGTACACTGCTCTCTCAAGGATTTTACTAATTGATGGTAGAACAGAGATCGGCTATCTGTAATACTAGAATACTCTCTCCCTGTCGCCATTTTTAATATGCAGTGAGCAACCTTAGCTGTTTTCCATCCCGGTGGCACAGGGCAATACCATCAGCTAAAGATTATTTGTTATAAGATGATTATGGAAGGACAGGCATAGAACAGGCAATCTTGAGAAATTTGCAAGATATTCCATCAATTCCGTTGTAAATGGAAAGGCCCATATGTTTTATTTGTTCTTTAACAAATGATGAGTTGTAATAGAAGTTAATGCCCAAACACATGGATGTCCCTCCCTGACAGAGAAAAGCTCTTCATAATTAGGAGTGACGTGCACTTCAAAAATTTTGTCAAAATAGTTCCCAAGCCAATGCTGACAAAAAATTATTAAATTCATTAGCAAGTCATTGCATGTTCATTTTATGTTAGCACTCATTGGCAAAGGTAGTTGTTTTCTTTAACAACCCTGGCCCCCTGTCAGTGACCAGCATTTTTCCCAGAGTTTTTGAATTATTACAACTGTGTGTTTTCATAATATTTTCTTTAAGATGTTTAGCTGTTAATAGCTTGATTGCGCAATTTGTTTACAGCAAGCCAATCATTGAGTTACCTGTTTTTTCGCTTTAGATCGCAAAGAGTCA
This sequence comes from Zoroaster sp. YZ-2022, assembly GCA_029582265.1. Taxonomy (NCBI): domain Eukaryota; kingdom Metazoa; phylum Echinodermata; class Asteroidea; order Forcipulatida; family Zoroasteridae; genus Zoroaster; species Zoroaster sp. YZ-2022. Next base: position 30,364,896 of record CM055823.1, read on the forward strand.
CGTTTACGTCCAAAGGTCCACGTTGCATATCCATTTGAAGCATACTCATCCGGTGCCATGGTTCCTCTTCAAGCCTTATCTGCCTGTATGGGGCATGTATTGCAAACATCGCAAAACATATGTCCTCAAGCGCCCCAACCATGCAATATCAGTGATAGCTTTTCAACCACATGCCAAGGCATGTGAAGCATGTCTTCTAAAAAACCGATCTTCATTAAACTTTTGAAATCTTCTGACGCTTAATCTGGGCCCCTGGGAGGAACTTTTGTATTAACATTAATTTTTCCTGCTACAAAAGACCATATTGCGTCACTGATACCAAGAGGAATACCGATAGTGACATTGATATTCTCGGATGATGATGATGTCATAAGAATGGCATGATGCAACGGCACAGCGGCTGCGAACTACAAGTAACCCTTTGTAGGACTGTTAACTAGTTGGGATAACTGCAGCGTCAAGGTAAAAGTCATCAATTTTTACGTTCTTTCATTATCAAACATATTTAAGTTAAAATCACCTACAATAATTCAATCATGATTATTAGGGCCAATATCACTGACGATGGTGTTCATTCTTTAAATTTTAGGTAAAGATGCTCCTGTTTTTTTGTTTGGGAGGTACGCAATAATCAAAACAATTGGTTTACTTTTTTCTCTTCAGGCTTATTTCACCCAGCAAGATTCAGTGTCCCAGTTTTCGATTCATAACACGATGAGAGATATCCTCCTAGAAATATATAACAGGCAACACCACCGTGGTTATCATGACCCGTAATGGTCAAAGCAATGAATCAATGTATAATTATCAATATTTACTTCTGTATTAGTAATAATTTTCCATGAAGCCAAGTTTCACTCAAAGTAAAAATATGAATTTCATGCTCAGCCATGAGAAGACGCAACTGATCGATTTTAGGTCTTAGGCTTTTGTATATTTAGATGAGCAATTTTTAAACCTCTACCCTTTAAACTTTCGCGGTGGCGAACCTGTCATTGTTAAAAGCCAAGGTAATTGTTTAGGTTAAGAGGGTTAATAACATTGATTGTTTTGGCCTGTTTTAATTGATATAATAGAGTCTATGGTGTTATTATTTATGACTTATTTATTGTATGTGTAAACCGTACCATGAAATTGCTGGAAAGGGTTACAACAATGGTAAATCGAAACCTATAAACAATCATCCTGAGAAATGATTTGGTTTTCATGTTAGAGTAAAGAGGGACCGTTGTTGCAAAATGTTATGTAACAGCTTTTGTTTATATTTTTACAAGGATGTGTTAGTACCAATACCACCGTTGTACATTCCCCCCTTTTATTTTTATATTGCAATTTTAGACATGGACCCCAAAATGTAAAATAAATAGGCCCCGAACTACTTTGGACCAATGAAAGATTTTCTAGTTGATTTATATGTAACAATGAAAAAACTATCTATTAACGTGTATTGTATGTAAAATAAGGCGTACTCAACGTGTGTATTGTATAATGTACTACTGTGATTATTATTGGTAGTTCAGTATTCGCGCGATTTATATGTATGTGTACATGCTACGGTACACATACACGCGCGCCACAGCACGACTATGCACACATGATGCAGACTTGTCGCGCACTGTGGATTCACGCAAGCACACGACCCGTATTTTAGGACCGAAAACGTCGTTTATATTGGAAAATTTCCGTCATTGCCTCAATGAATCAAACGAGCTAAAGATAGAAATATGTAGTTTTTAAATGAATGCGTCTTCATTTTTCATTTAAAAATTTCCTGATCAATAAAAAGTAATCATTTCAACGTTATATATAATTCAAGTGGTTTATTTTTTATGAATGAAAAGTTTGTTTCATATAAAGTCATTATTTTCCTTATAAATTAGCATGAAATGGATAAGATTTAAAAATAAATTTAGATTTAAACTGAATTTAAGTTTAGATTTCAATTTAGATTAAAAATTTTAATTTCAATCTCAATCTTAATTTTTCTTTCATGTTTTACTTTATTACTTAATTATAATTTTAGTTTAATACTAATTTGTTTTTCATTCTGTATATTTACTTTATGTATTATATTGTTTATCTTTGCTAGTCAATGTTTGAGTATTAATTTTTGTCAGTCCCTGGCAAAATTTTATTTTAAAATTTGTTTGTATGCATATATGAGAAATGTAATGAACAATAGTCCAGGCACTAAAACAATAATAAATATTAATAATAAACAGTTAAAATTGTGCCAAATCTATTATAAAAAAAATGCTTCTAGGTGCTTTATGAAATACAATTTGTACATTAAAAGGAGTAAAAGTGTTTACAGGTAGTGCAAAGTTTATTATTATTATTTTTATTTCTGGTAATGAAGCTATGGATGCCTCAAAAGCGAAACGTAATCACTATAGCTCGTAAGCCTGAGGAAACCTGAAAGGGGGTGCTCGTAATTCAACCTATAATCACCGGGGGTAAATTCATAATATGACACCTTTTCCATCAAATTAAAACACAAGATCTGGAATCTACTGATCATAAGCTTTAATTTGATGTCAAACATGCCTATCTTTGGGTGAATTGAAAATGCTGCCTCACTGGGCCATCCTTTGTGTGTTGGGTCAAAAAATTCGCTAGTGAATAAAGTTTTTCATGGAGCGGGTGTGAGACAATGAGCCCGATTTCGGCATATCTTGGATAATTGTAACTTCTCAAGATGGTCTGATGTTGGTCATTTATGGCTTAAAAATAAATCTCTTCAGAGCTTTATTGAAATCATCACACTTTGAACTGTTCCTGACATTTTGAATTTTTTTTGCGCAATTTCTAGTATTACTTTTTATTGGACCATTTCGCGGACGCTTTTTACACACCAAAATCTTCTCAAATTGCATTGAAGAAAAATCAACAACGGCAAAAAAATATAACTTTTAATGGTTCATCGATATTTACATCAAAAATGATAGTTTTGGGTTGTAAGAGTGGAATTTTTGGTCGGAAGTTGAGTTTGTTAACGTTCTTTTTTCTGAACGTATCGCCATGTTAACGAAGCTAGCTCAGTGACGTCGCGTTTCATTATTAGATCGGGAGGACGAAAACAAACAAACCGCACAGTGTAACACTTTATACGCACGGCCTATGGGATAATGAAACAGCCGTGAATGAGCTGCATGGTGTACAATCGATATCGACGCTGTTTATGTGTGTAAGCTCTATGGCTCATAGACGTCATTTTTTAGGCTGTAAAATGGATCTGCCAACAGTACACGGTCATAAAAGAGTAGACTAGTTACATGGGGGAAGGGAATTAACCTTTCCATGCTTTGAAGTGGTTACTTTTAAGAAGATTTCCGTATTTATCTTCGTAAGTTTTATACAAGAAAACCATTTTTAAGCTGTCCATTCGTCGTCAGACATTGTGCCTGTTTTAACTAGTAACATGACTATAAACGTTAGTAAACAACTAACAAAATATGAACAGATGTCACCAAAATGTACGTGTATAAATAAGGGATAGGAAAATTCAGTTGTTAAGGTTATGGCAATTATTCCAGTAGAAAGTTTATGCTATATATTTTGTAATTCTTGTTTTCCTCCAAAAATCTTCAGTTTTTGCCAAAAAAATAAAGCCTGGGGTTGTTTTCTGACTTTTCCCAATTTTTAAACCCTTCAGATAAAAAAAACCCAAAACAAATTTTCCCGGAAAATACAATATTCATGACAAATACAT
>CM055823.1:30369107-30456519 GCA_029582265.1 Zoroaster sp. YZ-2022
AAAAGGGGATACCATACTTAAATCGATCTTTTCTTTATTGGAGTGCAATTCTTGAATTTAAAGATAATTGTGTAAAAGTTGTAAACATTACATTGTTCAAGAGTCACGATTTCGTCGCACCGCTCAAATGTTAAGTCCAATTTAAAAGTCACACGGGTAATGAAACCAAAAATGAAACCGGTAATGACAGTTTCGGGTCAGGTATCCGGATACCCAACACAGCCCTATAGCAGGCCTGGGTCTCTCATTAGTCCAGAGAATAAAAGCCCCTGAACCTCCTGAATGTTTTATTTTGAGGATTTATGGACATCCCCACAAATACAAAACTTAGGTGCAATACAAGCTACTTTTTCTTTCCTTGGTGGCTACTTCTCTTCTTTCAAGAAAATTTCAGACAAAAGGAGATTTGTATAAAAATCCTGAAATCAGGAAAAATCTGAGAAATCAAAGGTCTGATGTAGGAGGACAATTGGAAAATTGATACAACGGACAGCCAGTATACAAGCCAGGCTCACTCCTCCATTAACCTTCCTACTACTACAAGGGTCAAAATCAGTCAAATGTCGATATACTCGCCAAGGTATATCTAGTGCACTTAAAAGTCAAACACTGTCAAACCACGTAGTAAGTACATTTATAGGTCAAAATGAGGCCACTGTTTTTGACTGGTAAAAGCATTGTCTGGTATTGTTCAGGGTGGTCAAATGACAGTAAACCAGTCAAAAAGCTCCTGTGGTGCAATATTTGGGTCAACAGTCAAACGGGCAGTTGACCGATTATTGACCTCAACAGCAACTTCCCACGAAAGTGCAGCTATAGTAGGAGGGTTAAACTCAAGCAATGGGTTTCTACCACATTCAGAGCTGCAATGACGAAGAGGTTGCTCACATCAACGCCTGGATGCTTGGGAAGATTCCAGTCCTTCTTGGCTACCATCACCCCTCCTTGAAGAGGTTCTCATAGATGGCTTACATCGCTCTTCTTGGGCATCAACATTCTGCAAACAGAAGATGAACACTGAGTGCCAATTTAAGAAGACAAAATTGCAGGTAGAATGTCGATCCGACCGCCAATTTTCTCATTCAATATAACCAATAATGTAATCTTACCTACCCAGCACGGTGGAGAACATATCGATGATGATGGACAGGTATATACTTCAAATTATTCTAGGATATTTATTTCATGAAAATCAGGCATTTTTGGTATACGATGACTTCTCGGTCATGTCAGTCTGATCTTGTCAGCTCAATTAGTGACCAACACGGTCATTATACATGCGCAGTGGCAACTATAATAGGATCCTTCTATATTTTAAGGAAATAAAGTTCAAAACCATCATAAAAGTGGATTTAAAGATAGTTTTCGCTTTACCCCCAAAATCAATAGAATCATTTTTTAACTGGTTAGTGGTTGCAAAAAAATATTTTAAAAAAACCTTAAAAAGTGGCGGTCGGATACGACATTCTTTCCCAGACAAAATTGCTTAACCCTTTCATTACTGGGCCGGATGTACGCGAAGTCCTGAGCGTTTGTATGTGTATGTATACACTGTAGGTTATCACAGAGGCCCGCATTGCGGGCCTCACGTACGGAGCTGACCAATGTTGTGGTGCGCGCTGCGGGCCCCACGGTGTGAAAGGGTTAAGATGGTTACCAGCTAATTTGTCATACAAAATGTACAGACCATGGCTGGTTGTCCGTTTCATATTGTGGAAAGAATGTCGTATCTGTCGCACTCGACAAAGTATTTGCTTAGAGCAAAATCAAGTAAGAACTACAATTTTTTTTTACAATGTGCATGATACAATGTGCATGATACAATGTGCATGATGAAATTCATTTTTTTTTAACATTAACCCTAACCCCATACATGTTGGTATTCTGGCCAGGAACCTTCCTGAATCCTCCAAAATCCATCAGTGCACTTTTGGAAACATGCCCTTATCTTCAAAATGCACCATGCATTTTTGTTGATCTTTTCATAGTCAGCACTTATGGCCTGTACTTCTTGCCAGGTAGTAATTTTGCCCCATTTGAAGAGGTGAAAGTACCAATTTCCAACAGTGCTAAAATTTCCCAAAAAAGTGCCCCTTGGAGGATTTTGCAGGATTTGGGGGTGGTTAGGGTTAATACTGCATTCGGGATTGATATCCAAGCAAGAAGATTGTGAAATATCGCCAACATACAGCTACATAGGTCAGTTGGTTGAGCACCGACATGTTAACCTGAAGGTTGCAGGTTCAAATCCCACTCAGAGAAGATTGAGGCAACCTCACTCAAGACAATCTGATTGGTCGAGACGCAGTTACACAGTTGTATTATCATTAACTAATACTGACCGACCTTTATCAATAAAACGAGTGACACGTATGTGTATCATGCGGCAACTTTGACATTAACCCTAACCTTCCCAAATCCTCCAAATCCTCTTTGCTGAAGTGAAGGATTTTGAAGGATTGAGGTTACATGCTACATGCCCTTTGCTAAAGTGAAGGATTTTGGAGGATTGAGGTTATTAAGGCAGTCTTGCCTTTTCCATGGTACATGTACATCCATGTTTGTTGTAGTGATTGCAAGGTCAGTGCTTTGGGTCAGTGGACAATGTTTGTTGCTCCATGCATGCAGGGAGGGTCCCTGGCCATGTATCACAGATTAGAAACACATACTGCATACATGTCATGTGCTTGCTTTACTACTGAAGAATTTTTGGAAGATTCAGGTTATGTGTAAGAAAGTGGGCCCAGGAGTTAGGGTTAAGTTAGTTATGATAGGACCCTTCTACAGTGCAAGTACACTTCGATAGGGTCTGACCCAAGGTTCTTCCGTATTCCTGTAAAGTTGCACTGAATTTTCTCCTTTTACGGTCTTTGTTGGCTGAACCGTCGAAATGCCGCAGGCACTGTAACTAACTGCCTCTTGGAGAAACAATTTTGTTGAAAGATGTCTAAAAGAGGATTTCTCCGACATTTCTCAGAGCAACGGCCAATCAGTACAAACTTTTCATGGCGTTCATGCTGAATAATGTGCATGAGCGATGACCTGGGTCAGAACATCCGATTACTGTGACAGAACACGTCTCATTAAATTGCCTGCACTGTAAGTAAAGTACTGTCGCCCTTGCGCAATTGATGTTCTGCCGCGCAGAATCGTGACAAGGCATAAAATGTTTGTACACAGATTGGCTTTTGCTCTGAGAAATGTCGGGGAAATCCTCTTTTTTTTAGACATCTTTCAACAAAAATCGTTTCTCCAAGAGGCAGTTAAGAAGTTACAGTGCCTGCATTTCTCGGTTCAGCCAACGAAGACGGGTAAAAAAGGAGAAAATTCAGTGCAAACTTTACAGGTATACGAACGGAAGAACTCTTTGTCAGGACCCTATCAGAAATGTACTTTGCACTGTAGATAGGGTCCTATCAGGGCTAGGGTTAAGCCAGCTTGCAATGCGCATCACAGAACTAAACCAATCAGTATGTAGAAAACAATTTAGCGTTACGCTGACTCATCTCGCTTTCATCTGTAATGTCTGTCCCAAAAGTATTATTGAAAAACTTGAAAATGCAATCAAGATGGGCATTTCTTATTTAAAGAAAACAAACAGTTTTACCCTAAATATTTATGTTGTGGCACTAAAAAACAGTTGGTCAAACCAGGCCTCAACTAGGCTAATATTAATACGAGAAGAAAAAAAAAGTAATATTATTCACTTCTCTCTTAAAACATGAACGTTATGTCAATACAAATATTAACCAGTAGCAGTACATTGTTATACAGTAATATTTTGTGAAACATTGTGAATAAATAATGCAGTGACTGTTAACTTTATCAATTATTAAATTAGTACTGATCAGGCCTACTGCCGCATAATTAAACATTTTTGGTTTTCTTATTAAGTTTAAATGTGTCACAACTGCAGTAAGTTCAATAACCTCGGTTTTCGTGCTATATTTCCCATTTAATAAAAAGCAATATCCACTCCCAAATAAATGGCACGTTACTAACGTTAGACAAGGCCGAAAAATGTATTCAATTAGACTACATCCATAAAAATTAGGCCTAAACATTGTACAACACTAACTGTACAAGATATCAGATATCCCAACTGTTTGGGCATTTATATAATCATTTTAACGAGTTCATGAATTAAATAATTACATCCTTGGATAGTGCAATATATAAACTTAAGATCTAAGTCTATCGTGATTTTGGTGAATGTTGGATTACTTTGATTTTCGAAGATAAAATTAATGGTTCTCATACTTTGATTCGTCAGAGCCGATCGACTTAATGCAAAAGACTGATCGCTGGTATTTCTGCAGCAACCAGCGATTTCTTTACGGAAAGTAACAGTGAGCCCTCAAGTGTCCACCATGGCTTAGTTTTCTTTGCATTATTTTTTGGAAGCGAGGGCGCGCGTCCTCTCAGTGGTTGTAGAACCAGTCGGGTAACAGCCACAGCAAGCTCTCTGACATGGTGACAAACCTACCCCCTCCTCACCACAGAATGAACGCTGGTAATTTCAATAGGCCTAATAACGGCAGGGAGGGGAGGGGAAGGGAGGGGAATGCACCCTTTTTAGTTTCCTCCAGTCACCAGCCACAGTAGTCATTATGATCACTAATCGTCAATACCGAAATCTTAACAAATCTCAAACATTCTTCTTTTCTTTTTCGATCCAGCCAGTAGCGGAACAAGTTACCGCCGGGCCGGGGGGCAGAGCGCACGGTCGCCCCCCAGGCATCATTCCCTAACCACACGTGATTTCGAGAGACCCGTCATGATTACACTTCATGTTTTCAGGGAGCTCAAAATAAAGAAAGGGCCGGGTTTGATTTGTAAGTTCCAGCTCGGGCAATTAGGTTGAAACCTGACTTAAAGGGATAGTATCATCACGATCAGAGCAGACTTTCAACAGGGCATGGAATCGATGTCCTAGTTTAAGATGAACACAGTGACTGAAAATTATTGGCTCATTTATGGCGTGCCATGGTCGAGTGGTTTAGTGCATCGAATTTGTGTTCTGATGGCTGAGTCGTGGGTTCGAATGTGGGTTCGAATCCCAGCCGCGACCGGAGTGCTTGTGTCCTTACCATAATTGCATCTCTTCACCTAGGAGGTAAATGGGTACCTGTGAGGGCAGAGTTGGTTGTTGTGTTTGATTAGCCCTATATGCGCTGTAATGGCAGCAATTGAGCTGTATGCTCCCCAGGGAGCTGAGATGGTTTCAGGAATGATTTATGAGCCTGATGAGCAGGGTAATAATATAAAGCGCCTTGAGCACCAGTTTGGTGGATACGTGCACTGTATTAGTCCACATTATTATTATTATTATTATTATTATTATTATTATTATTATTATTATTATTATTATTATTATTATTATTATTATTATTATTATTATTATTATTATTATTATTTCGCATTAGCACAGCATGAAAAGAAAGATCTTGTTTTCCCTTTCTGCCGGTTACACCTCGAGTCAAGCTACGTATTATTATTATTATTATTATTATTATTATTATTATTATTATTATTATTATTATTATTATTATTATTATTATTATTATTATTATTATTATTATTATTATTATTATTATTATTATTATTATTATTATTATTATTATTATTATTATTATTATTATTATTATTATTATTATTATTATTATTATTATTATTATTATTATTATTATTATTATTATTATTATTATTATTATTATTATTATTATTATTATTATTATTATTATTTATGCAACAGCAACGGTAATTATGACCTTATCATGGGGTATTATTGCCACTGAATAAAAACGAGTAAAAATAGCGGACAACAACATATGAAATAGGTCTAAAGGAGCGTTAATGTGATATACAAATATTTTTTGAAATTTAAAAAGGCTATGAAAAATCTGTGCATTTCAAAGGAATTTAAAATATCGCTCACAGCGTACAAGTTTTCAGTTGACAAAAGTAACCTGCTGGAGAAATGGTACAGTCCTATGCGCATGACCGGCCTAACAGGGAAGAGGAAAATGGCGCCGTAAAAATTGTTAACTGTTTATCAAACTTAAATAAGTAATTTTCATGGTAATAAGTCTATAACAAGATCAAGCTAGCCGCGGATTCAACCGCGGATTCAGCCGCGGATTCAACCGCGGATTCAACCGGATTCAACCGGATTCAACGCTGCGGGTTAAAATCCGGATGAATTCGAAAACCACGATCACAGCGGCGTAGCCACAGGGGGGCCTGGGGGTGCACGTGCCCCCCCACAAATTTCCAGTGTCCCCCCAGGTGTCTCCCCCCACGAAAAATCCTCATAGTGCCCCAAAAAACAGAAAAGAAAAAGAAAAGGGAAAAAACCCATACCCCCTGGGCCCCCCACTGAAAAGCAATGCCCCCTGTGGCCCCCACTGAAAAAGTCCTGGCTACGCCGCTGCACGATCAGGTTGGCCACACTGCCGTAGAAACGAGCGCACGCTATTGAGTGTAATGTCCTATCATTATATCATAACTTCATGACCATTAAAGGGGCACAAATTCTTTTAACTGTTGATGAGTTGGTCATAAATAATCGGCATTGTTTAACTATAATACACGGCATATACCGACGATAATGGTACATCTTCTAGCGTCCCTTTAATTATGAAATATGAATCGTAAAACGCCAAAACCACGATATGCCCTAAGTTGAAATGTTATCTTCATATTTCGTTAACAAAAATTAACAAAAACTAACATTACAGAGGGCACAAATTGTTTTAACTTTTGATGAGTTGGTCATAAATACTCGGCATTGTTTAACTATATATACACGGCATATACCGACGATAATGGTACATATTCTAGCGTCCCTTTAATTATGAAATATTAATCGTATCATGCCAAAACCACGATATGCCCTAAGTTGAAATGTCAACTCCATAATTCGTTAACAAAAATTAACAAAAATGAACATTAAAAGGGGCATAAATTGTTTTAACTTTTGATGAGTTGGTCATACTCGGCATTGTGTAACTGTGTAATATATACATGGCATTATACTGACGATAATGGTACGTCTTCTAGCGTCCCTTTAAAAATGAAATATTAATCGTATCATGCCAAAACCACGATATGCCCTAAGTTGAAATGTTATCTCCATGATTCGTTAACAAAAATTAATAAAAATAAAATTAAAGGGGCAAAAATTGTTTTAACCTTTGACGATTTGGTAATAAATGCTCGGCATTGTGTAACTGTGTAATATGTACACGGCATATACCGACGATAATGGTACATCTTCTAGCGTACCTTTATTTATGAAATCATGCCAAAACCACGATATGCCCTAAGTTGCAATATCAACTTCATAATTCGTTAACAAAAATTAACAAAATGAACATTAAAGGGGCACAAATTGTTTTAACTTTTGATGAGTTGGTCATAATACTCGGCATTGTTTAACTAGATATACAGCCAAGGCAAGCGAGCTTAATAAACTAGCTGGAATAAGAGTTTACTTTTACTTTCAGACTGAGGGCGCTAAATTTCCTAGCTGGCTTATTATTAAGCTGGCTTATTATTAAGCTGGCTTTTTGCTGGCTTATTATTATTAAGCTGGCTTTAAGCTGGCTTAACTTTTGATGAGTTGGTCATAAATACTGGCATTGTTTAACTGGTATATATACACACGGCACATAACCGGCGATAATGGTACATATTCTAGAATTCCTTTAATTATAAAATATTAATCGTATCATGCCAAAACCACGATATGCCCTAAGTTGAAATGTCAACTTCATAATTTGTTAACAAAAATTAACAAACACTAGCATTAAAGTGGGCACAAATTGTTTTAACTTTTGATGAGTTGGTCATAAATACTCTACATTGTGTAATATACACGGCATATACCGACGATAAATGGTACATCTTCTAGCGTCCCTTTAATTATGAAATATGAATCGTATCATGCCAAAACCACGATATGCCCCAAGTTGAAATGTCAACTTCATAATTCGTTAACAAAAATTAACAAAAATTAACATTAAAGGGGGCACAAATTGTTTTAACCTTTGATGAGTTGGTCATAAATACTCGGCATTGTTTAACTAGATATACAGCCAAGGCAAGCGAGCTTAATAAACTAGCTGGAATAAGAGTTTTGCTTTTGCTTTCAGATTGAGGGCACTAAATTCCCCAAGTATAGACTTTAGCTTGTTTTATGCTCTTCCAGCCATATAAAACTACAAAATAAATTTTTACCACATCAGACTCATTTTCCCAGAGCCGGTCACATATTAGAAACGAGAATACGTTCCTGGGGGACCCAGTGTCTCAAGTGGTTAACCCACTGTCAAATAGAAACCCAAGATACCCCCAGATGGGTTCTAGACCCACAGTGGTCCTGAATCCACAGCCAAGTCAAGCTAGCTTAATAAACTATCTGGAATAAGAGTTTTACTTTTGCTTTCAGATTGAGGGCACTAAATTTCCCTAGGTGGCTTATTATTCAGCTGGCTTATTAAGCTGGCATATAATGAGGTTTGTGGTACCTCCATGATGTAACTATATCTCTACAGTTTAACAGTGTTGGCTCTTAGAAGAACCGGTGGTGAGATAACTCTGATCATCTTCATCCCCCTGAAGACAATCAGAGTATATTATAGTTAGTTAATCAAAATAAATAATTAGAAATTAATTTAGAAGATATTCCACCAGAAATGCTTTCAACAAATCACCACCAGTAAGAAATGCAAACAATTTGATGCATTTAGTCTTGATTTCTGCTACTTATGTGTTCAGAACACGTCTGAAATGGTTGGAATTTTTTTATGTAACTTTTTGTAATTTAAATAAGGATCGAATTAGCTGTTGAAAAATGCTCACCAACCATTTTAACTTTCGTATGAATGCCAAATGAGTATTAATTGTTACATTGTTTGCATTGTTACTGTGACAGATATTTTTAGTTCATTATTTGCTTAATTATTTTCTATACATTTTTTATTAGTTTACATGGAGCAACTGCCCCTTTAAGTATAGAGAGAGAGAGAGATTAGGTCACATGTGTAAACAAACTGACCACCCTGAAGGCACTGTTGTTCCCATCACCACTGTGCACTAGGCATGGGTACATTTTTGTACTGCACACTGCTGCACTTAACATGCAGCCAGCACCCACATGGGTGAGTTCACTATCACAGTTCTCTATCCAGTTCCTCAATAAGTTCATGATTACACCATCAGTTAAGTCAAGCCCAGTGAGTTATTGCAAGGGGCGAGTACCTGATTCGTTTTACATTGTTATCTTATTCTACCTATTTAGTTAGTTTTCATAATTACTTAAAATAATATTTTTATGTAATAAGTTTACTGCTCATCAGCAGTGTATTTGACACCACTGATTATGTTTTATAGGACGTACAATACACTCATTTCCCCATCATTTAAAGGGGGACTGACATGGATTTAAATCAAACAGTTAAATATGTGATCGTTTTATTCTTTTATATCAGTAAAAGATCAATACAATTTTTGTTTTGTGTTTTTATTGTTTTTGAGTGTTATTTTACCATTGTAAAAATGCCCCCCACTTTTACGCCCTGCACGGAGGAGCTGTTCGTGACGTCATGTCGGGAAGAGAAATTCGGCTCAAAACTCGGCTCAAAATGATCGCTGCACAAAACTATGTGAGCCGATGGACCTGACCACTTTACTCTTGTCAGTCGAACTTTGCTCGTCCAAATACGGCGATTTTGGTCCTTGGGAACAGATGAAGGCTAACACCGTCTTTGGTGGTGTTGTTGAATCCGGCAGGAACACATCTTCCCGGCATTTTATTAGTTCCGGAAACAAAAATCACGGAAGAAATGAAATCGACGCTACGTGTGTGAAACGTTTGTATGTACATGTACATCATGTACACATCGGATCTTCGACCTTACGTCACATATCTTATGCAAATGAAGCTTCCACCATGGGCGGCCTCCCCAAACACTTCAAACATTGTTTTAAAATACTTGTACTCAGAAATCACGATTAAATAGACACAGGTGGGTCTCAAAACAATATTTTATTACAAAACGCCTTGTAAGTACACACAATAGAGGATGTCAGTCCCCTTTAAGACCCTTTCTCTCTGATGGTAATTTCAACAATGGAATCAGTAAACATTTGCATATTCACAAACTACCAGTGTAGTACAGGTTACAAGTTACTTTTGGACTGGATTTACTTTTCTTTTTCTTTTAATAAGATTTAATTTGTTTGCTTTAAGTTGCTTTAAAGGGGGACTGACATCCTTTATTGTGTGTGTACTTAAGGCGTTTTGTAATAAAATATTGTTTTTGAGACCCACCTGTGTCTATTTAATCATTGATTTCTGAGTACAAGTATTTTAAAACAATGTTTGAAGTGTTTGGGGGAGTCAACCCCGCCCCATGGTGGAAGCTTCATTTGCATAAGATATGTGACGTAAGGTCGGGAAGATCCGATGTGTACATGATGTACATGTACATACAAACGTTTCATACACGTAGCGTCGATTTCATTTCTTCCGTGATTTTTGTTTCCGGAACTAATAAAATGCCGGGAATATGTGTTTCTGCAGGATGCAACAACACCACCAAAGACGGTATTAGACTTCATCTGTTCCCAAGTGATCCAAAAATCGCCGTATTTGGACGAGCAAAGTTCGACTGACAAGAGTAAAGTGGTCAGGTCCATCGGCTCACATAGTTTTGTGCAGCGATCATTTTGAGCCGAGTTTTGAGCCGAATTTCTCTTCCCGACATGACGTCACGAACAGCTCCTCCGTGTAGGGCGTAAAAGTGGGGGGCATTTTTACAATGGTAAAATAACACTCTCAAAAAAATAAAAACACAAAACAAAATTTTTATTGATCTTTTACTGATATAAAATAATAAAACGATCACATATTTAACTGTTTGATTTAAATCCATGTCACTAAACAGTCCCCCTTTAAATCAGTTTGAATTAAGTGTATTTCCTATATAAGTGACTTGAGAACACTGTTTTTTATTAATTGTTTGATTTGATATTTCATATTACTTAGTATTATTAGTTAGAAGACTAGTATTTTTAATAATTTCATTGATACTTTTATTTAGTTCTTTCAAGCATTGTGTACAAGTGTTTACCAAATCAGTACCCCCATGGTATACATATATAATGTGGTGGTCAGACTTTATCACTCTATTGTGGAATGTTAATGGGTTTGCCAGCTACAGTAGGATATAGCCTTGGGCTATACTGAGTGTAATACATGTAGTGGTTGTGTACATTGTACAGCATTGTATTATCGATATACAGTGTGTCTCAAAACAAATGCAAACAAAATTTAACGGAATGCCAGGCGTAGAATGAGTAACCAACATAGATAATATAGGTATGGTTTGAAAGATACACCTTTCCACTTTAAAATGAGACATCAAACGTCCAAATCTGATAATTTTTGACAGAGTTATGAGTACTTTTCCAAGAGAGGTCAAATTGACGATGGGACCAAGTTTTCAATTTTAGGCATTGGGACAAAGGTAGCCTAATTGCCTCTGTGTGGATAATTGCCTGGCCTACAAAAATGTGTTTAGCGAGTATAAACACAATTCTAAACACTTTCTTGCTATCAGTTTGTAAACATGTTTACATGCTAAACATTTTAGCATGAGGACGGATAGTGTTTAGCCATTGAAAATTGATGTTTAGGAATTGGACATGTGCGTTCAGCTAGTAAACATGTTTACAAACTGATACCAAGAAAAGTGTGCTCAAGACGGCGCTCCGGCTCATCGTCTACTGGCTGTCCGAGACCGCCTTCATGAAGCGTTCGGAGACCGTGTCATAGCGTTGAATCATGTGCATGAATGGCCACCGAGATCTCCAGACCTCACCCCGTGTGATTTCTACCTCTGGGGATACTTGAAATCCAAGGTGACACGACTCCCCCTCCGGACCTGCAGACTCTCCGTGACAGAATAACAGCTGAGATTGACGTCCTGCGGCAGACTCCAGATATTGTTATAGCGATGGGTGACATGGAGAGACGATGTAGTCCAACCGTCGGTATGTACAGCCTCACCGCCGGTGCAGGCAGTCCAACCGCTGGTGTGGGTAGCCTCACCGTCGGTGCAGGCAGTCCAACCGCCGGTATGGGTAGCCTCGCTACTAGTACAGGCAGCCTATCCGCTGCCACACACTACCCAGGAATTGCACGAAAGTTCACCCAGTGTGGAATATGGGAAACGTGGTACAGGCATGCGGTCAGCGTCTTCAGTGGTGACAGGATTGTATGTCCGAGGACGACTGATGAATATGGATGTAAGTTTCTTGATAGATACTGGTGCGACGGAGAGTTTCGTTTCATGTCGTCTGTTTGAGAAGGTGACGCCACAGCTGAGACCAGTGCTCTCATCTGCGGTTCGCAAGTTTCGTCAGGCAGATGGCAGTGAACTTCATGTCGTTGGTCAAGCAAAAATGAGAGTAAAAATTGGTGGTGGAGAAATAGATCACATGATGTGGGTTGCTGATATTAGCGATGACACTATACTCGGATTAGACTTTTTGCGAGAACACAAGTGCCAACTATAGCAAGACGATTGCCTTACGGTTGGTAGATACAAGGTTCCCCTGTTGTCACACCCAGAAGAGCCAGTGATCTGTCGTGTTCGGTTGGATGAAGATGTTATGATTCCGCCATTATCGGAGGTCATGCTTAAGTGTAAGGTGGTGGAAGAGTGCTCCGGAATCGTGCCAGTCTGGGGAATGCTGCAGAACAGGGAAGCCCTGGGCAGGGACTGTGATGTGTTGGTTGCAAGCGCCCTTGTTGACACACGGGACCGCCAAGTCCCTGTGAGACTCTTGAATTTGTCTTCAGAAGCAAAGATGCTGAGGAAGGGCACTGACGCTGCATTTTTGAGCCTGTGGACAGTGTTGCAGTTTTGGTGGACCGTCGGCAGATGAATGATAACTTGGCAAGCGATTTGCTGGCTGAGGTCCCAGGACATTTGACATCGTTGTTCGAGTCCAGTTGTGAACACCTGTCAATCTCAGAGAAAGAGACTGGCGGCACTACTGCGAAGTTTTGGTGACGTGTTTTCAACTGGTGATGGGGATATTGGTAGAACTAATCTCACGGAACACCACATTGCGACTGGGAATGCGCCTCCCATCCGGCAAAGACCAAGGAGGGTGCCCTTGAGTCAGCGAGAGGTGGCCGACATGGAGGTGGATATATAGATGCTTTCTCAGGGAGTAATTTAACCTTCTGATAGTCCATGGTGTTCACCGATCGTGCTGGTTAGAAAGAAGGACGGAACTGTGAGGGTGTGTATCGACTACCGGAAGCTCAACGAGGTTACCACGAAAGATGCACATCCTCTTCCCCACATAGAGGATAACCTGGACTCTCTGGCAGGATCACAGTTCTTTTCCACCCTTGACCTGGCCTCCGGCTAGTGGCAGGTCAAGGTCGCTGCTGAGGGCCGGCCCAAAACGGCATTTTGCACGGGAAGAGGTGGACTGTACCAATTCGTGACCATGCCGTTTGGCCTTTGCAATGCGCCGTCGACCTTCGAACGTCTAATGGAGCGAGTGCTGGCTGGGTTACAGTGGCAGGTAGCAGTATTGTACCTCGACGACGTTATCGTCTTTGGAAAGACCTTCGAGGAGCACATGCAAAAACTGTGTCTAGTGCTGCAGAGACTACGTAAAGCTAACCTCAAGCTAAAGGCCAAGAAATGCAAGTTTTTTCAACGGGAGGTGGAGTTTTTGGGCCGTGTAGTTTCGCCAGTGGTAGTCACAACCGACCCAGAGAAGGTCCGTGCAGTACAGGGATGGGCTCAGCCGATGACCGTCACGGATGTCCGAAGCTTCCTAGGACTGGTGTCCTACTACCGACGGTTTGTCAAGGGATTTGCCGCAATTGCAAGGCCACTACACCGTCTAACCGAGAAGGGACGACAGTTTAAATGGACAGAGGAGTGTCAGGAGGCATTTGAGCGGTTGAAGTACTGTTTGACTTCCGCCCCAATATTGGCATACCCAGACCCATCTGAGCAATTTGTCCTTGACACGGACGCCAGTGGATTCGCAGTCGGTGCCGTGTTGTCACAGATGCACGAAGGCAATGAGCGAGTGATATCATATGGCAGCAGGTCGCTGACAAAGCAAGAAAGAAACTATTGTGTCACAAAACTCGAGCTGTTGGCCGTGGTGTTCTTCATTAAGAAATATCATCACTATCTGTATGGGGCACATTTCCGTGTCAGGACCGATCATAGACCATTGAAATGGCTATATGGCGTGAAGGACCCTTAGGGACAGTTGGCCAGGTAGCTACAAAAACTCAGCATTTACACTTTCGCAATTGAACATCGTCCTGGAAACCTACATGGCAATGCCGATGCCTTGTCGAGGAAGTGTTTTTCGAGCTGTGAACACGGAGATGGAGAAGAGATACCTAAGGGTACCGAGCTCGAAATTGAACGCCTTCGTATAGGCAGCCTCACCCTCACCCTCAGTACAGGCAGCCTCACCCTCAGTACAGGCAGACTCACCGCCGGTGCAGGCGGCCTCACCGCCGGTGCAGGCAGCTTCACCGCCAGTTCAGGAAGCCACGCCGCCGGTACATGCTGCATTGCCGGTTGAAGTGCCTGCATTACAGTTGCTTGTGCGTCCAGTACGGGCATCGACTCCCAACCTGGAACCTGATCTGAACTGTGACAATATTGCACGCTTCCAACGGGAGGACAACGATTTAAGAGAGGTGTTAAAAAATGGGCAGAACAACAGCAAAGACCACTGTGGGAAGAAGTGTCAAGTAAAAGTTCGGAGGTGAAATTCTGGTGGGCCCGTTATGGACAGTTGGTGACTGAACATGGGATCTTGTATATCCGCTGGGAACCGACTAGACCGACTGATCAGGCCCGACTGAGAGTGTTAACGCCTCGTGACCTACGGTCAACTGTTATGAAGCACTTCCATGATCAGAAAACTGCCGGCCATCTGGGTGTAGCCAAGACGTTCTCAAAGCTGTGCCGAAGCAACTTTTACTGGCCATCAATGCGCACGTCGGCACGCCGGTGGGTGCAGAACTGCCAGGAGTGCCAGAGATGCAAGCCCCCAGCGAGAGCCAAGAGGGCAAAGATGGTTCATTACCAGGTTGGAGCAGCAATGGAAAGGATCGCTGTTGATATAATGGGGCCTCTTCCGGTCACGAACCGTGGAAACAAATTTGTGATGGTGGTTGGTGATTACTTCACCCGGTGGACAGAGTGCTATGCGATTCCTGATCATAAAGCCCCTACTGTGGCCACTAAACTCGTAGAAGAATTCGTGGCAAGATTTGGCGTCCCCTTTGAACTTCATTCCGATCAAGGGAGGGAATTCGAATCAGCCGTCTTTGGGGAGATGTGTTCCCTCCTTGGACTGCTCATGAGATTGCCAGGGAAAACACCAGCACGATGATGAGGGCACAGAAAAGGCACTATGACAGAAACGTTCAGAGACGGCTGTACGACAAGGGATCAGTGGTTTGGCTCCAGTACAATATAAGAAAGAAAGGGAAATGCCCCAAACTTACCAGGAGCTGGTGTGGACCTTTCGTGGTGGTCGAAAAACTGTCAGATGTTTTGTACAAAATTCAGAAGACCCCCCGATCTACTCCCCAAGTTATACATGCCGATAGACTGAAACTTTGTTATGGAAGATCCAGCGAAGATTGTGGGTTTCGTGGGCTTCAGCAGGCAACTGTAAATACACAGAAACATCCTCCAACAGCACACCGTGATGGCATATCGGTAGTTTATCCTTGTTTTTCCACCTCGCAGGTTTCGATGCAAAAGATGCTAGATGATTATGTCATTATGTGTTTATAACTTGTTGTGTGTCAGATCCATGGCCGTACTAGCCGCCAGTGACGTCAAGAGGTCATATGCATATCATTATCATACATAAGCAGTTTTTTACTTTGGGCTGAAAAAGCCGCGCGAAGCAGTACATTTTTGACTTGAATTTTCTGTTACTAAATACATTTTTTAAGCGTAAAATAGTCACAAATCGGTATCTACGATGTCTAATTGGCCATAAAAATGTATTCACTGAAATATTAAGTCCACTTTAGAAGGGCTCTTTAATTGAGCCAGCTCATTGAGCCTGGCTGGCCGGCCAGGCCGGCCAGGCCAGCCGGCCAGCCAGGCAGGCCGGCCGGCCAGGCAAGCCAGCCAGGCCGGCCAGCCAGGCAAGCCAGCCAGCCATTTTTATTCTGACTTAGCAGCTCTATGAAATTAAGCCCAGACATAATTGTAGCCCGTATAATTATGTGAAAAATATGATTTAATACAAATACCATACTAATTTGTACTTGATGTGAGATACTAATTGCATACCTTATGAGATTCCAACTGTATAATCCATATTACTATTGCAACAAAGTACTTCAACTACACATGTGTAAAGGAGGTTGGTTATATAGATGGGAATTAATTGTCTTTTGTATGATACCCTGGTGGATATCGTCTGGCCTGAGGGTCCGGTTGGAACTACGATGCAGGGTGATATAACGTATTCTTATTCGTATTAAGGGAAACGTTTGATTAAAGATTATATAGTTTGTGAATTAAAGGGATAACATCGTCATGATCAGAGCACATTTTCATCAGGACATGGAGTCGGTGTTCTAGTTTAAAGATGAACAAAATAACTAAAAATTACTTGGGAAGCTAGCTTGGGAAGCTAGCTTGGGAAGCTAGCTTGGGAAGCTAGCTTGGGAAGCTAGCTTGGGAAGCTAGCTTGGGAAGCTAGCTTGGGAAGCTAGCTTGGGAAGCTAGCTTGGGAAGCTAGCTTGGGAAGCTAGCTTGGGAAGCTAGCTTGGGAAGCTAGCTTGGGAAGCTAGCTTGGGAAGCTAGCTTGGGAAGCTAGCTTGGGAAGCTAGCTTGGGAAGCTAGCTTGGGAAGCTAGCTTGGGAAGCTAGCTTGGTTAGCTTGGCTAGCTTGACAGTGGGTTAACCAGTTGAGCCACTGGGTCCCCCAGGAACTTAATCTCGTTTCTAATATATAAACCTCAAAGTCTATACTTGGGAAATTTAGCACCCTCTATCTGAAAGTCAGCTCATGGGATATGGACTTAAAAGAAATAACAGTAATTATTTGCTTACTTAATGATAAAAACACTAGATTAAGAAAGAGTCTATAAAGTTTGGTACAAGACATAATTATGACACTAGTGTTAACACAGTAAATAATAAAAGAGGTATATAATTAAACTCAAATGCAACTATTTTAAGCACAGCAAGTGGTCTAGTAGATAACACTCTTGACTTGTAAGTAGGAGGTCCTAAGTACAAGCCTAGTGTTGTTTATTTTTATTCTGATTGATGTCATTCTAAGGTTTATATCTAAGGTTTATAATTAAACAGCAAATGGTCTAGCGGATACTAATGTTGACATGTAGGTTCAAACCCAGTGTAAGTCTTTTTTTTACTCGGACTGTTATTATTCTAATGTTTATAATTAATGTTGTGATTTTTAATTTTGTTTTGTCAAGATCTGAGAAACTTGTCCGCAGGGGCGCAAGGGAGTTCTTCAGCGCCCTCCGAATCATCGTTGATTTCTTCCTAAATTTTCCTTCTAGAGTTTCTCCGCTTTCTCGCCTACAACGTTTTAGGTCTGCTCCTCGTTGGCCTGCTCACGACGTTCGGAGATTACTTGTTCAAGCCTGTCCTGGCTGCCTTGTTCAACAGTGTATTACAGCCGCTGGCCGTGTTTCTTTAACATGTTCAAAAGTATTTTGACTTAATCATCCACTAATCAAGTCCACTTTTCCTAATTTTTATGAAATAAATTTTCATTTTAAAGAAAAAAAATTAAATTTCATAATTTTTTATGACAGATATTATAATTTTATTGCATTTTGTCTAATTTAGACTGTATTTACCAAAATTGATTTAATAAAAATTAGGAAAAGTGGACTTATGATTAAGTCAAAATACTTTTGAACGTGTTTCTTTACAACCTGGGAGTGGCGCTGAGGACAATTTTCAAACCTTTGATTGACATCTTAGGCGGATTGTTCACACAGGTTGCGATGCTCTTGAGAGCATTCAGGCTAGTTGAGATAAACTGGAGGGCGATGCCAATTACGGACAGCCACAGGGGTGTGGAGGAAGTTTAAAGAGTACATTCAAAAATAATTATTATATGTAAAAGGCTGATTCAACATTTTTTTAACATTCTTACACAGGAGTACAATTTTTTTTCCTTTATGTGTAAAAGTTTTCCTTAGTTTATTTTAAATTGATCTGCTCATTTCAGAGAAATCTTTTAGTTCATACTTTGCCACACAAGTTTATAGAGGTTAGCATTCTCTCCCAAAGGACACTATTCCAAGTTTAGTTTGATTGTATCATACATTTGTGTGAAAAATTATTTATTATTTAATTACATTTTTATTAAATGCATTATTTCCTCTGAATCATACAGTTATTTTTCTCCCCTGTCTTAAATATGCACTACCATCGTGTTTTCCATGGCCTTATAATTTACATGGTACATTTCAACCTATTTGACCCTAATGTTAGACTGGTCCACTGTCTTTATCCAATACCAAGGATATATACAGGCTCCAGGTGTACCATTCAAGGGGTTTCATTTGATACGTTGTGCTGAAGATCTGACGTCACACTTCGAGGCTTGTGCATTAGCTACCAACCAAGGTCAAAGTTGAACATCGGGGAAAATATGGCAGCCGCACGGCCAGATATGGCGTAATTTAATGTGATTGATCATTTTGACCTTTGCTGTATTTTTTGTAATGAAATAAAAGCATGAAATACAATTTGCAAAAAACAATAGTCTTCCCTCCAAGTTCCTATGTGAATTTTCCCAGTAATCCTAGCAAAATGGAACAGAGATATGCTTGTTTATGAAATTGTGATTTGATGTGATTTTGTCTCAAGGAATATAATTCGTCACCGTTTTCACGAAGAGCCACATATCTCAAATGGCGTGATTGAGATTTACGTTTCATACTGTGCTTAGCTTAAAACTGCAAATCTGCAATACTAAAGCCACGGTTTGCAGTTTAAAACCCCTTACATAATTCTGTACTAAAATATTGGCTAATTGCCAGAGTAACTAGTCAAAGATATGTGTCTCTTCGTGAAACCTAAAAAGTGAGATGACGTACTTATACGTCCATCTGAATACGTGTTTTTGTTTTATATAGGAAAGGGATGCGCATGTCACGTGATCACGCGCACACTGACTATTATGTGGCTCTTCGTGAAAACGCAAAAATGATTTGACCTACATTTACGCCCTTTTGTTGCAATGTATTACATGCATCTTTGGGGATGTGTGGCTCTAGCTCGTGAAAACGCAAAATGCAATTATTGAGATATACGCCCCTACCTGTATTAATCAATAATTTGTCATTTTAACATTAGTGGCTCTTCGTGAAAACAGTGACGAATTGTCAGTGAAACTTTTTATCTATTAAGTATTGTAGGCCTATTAATGGGTTATAAACTAGTCCAACGACACTCAAAGAAAAAAATTGGCGACGGTCGATGAGCGACGGTCGACGGGCAACGGTCGACGGTCGATGGGCGACGGTCAACGCGCGATGGTCGATGGGCGACGGTCGACGGGTGACAGTCGACGGGCGACGGGCGACGCGCGACATTTAGAATGGCAGATATGGAATTCCATAGTATTGGCTGTGTTGGCAAAACTGCTTGTGATATATACTTACTCTTCGTTAATAAGAATATAATCACTGACTGTCAAAACACATATAATTATATAAAAGCCAAATTGTTTAATTGCACACAATATCTAACACGTTGTCCTATGTGTTTTTGTATAACTTTTTGTGGAAAGAATTGTAGTTGTAGCAATTTATTTAGTCACCATCTGCCAGCTTTTGAGACAATTCTAAACTGAAGTCAATGTCACTGAAAATAATCGTTTGGCAATTTGACTATTTGATAACTCTATGGTTCTACCACACCTTAAAGGTCATCACAGTTACTATAGCAACGTTTGTGAAAACCCCAAACACCCGCGAGCTGCCGTCGCGTTATCTCGGTTCATGCATTGGCGCAACCGACTTCCTACAAAGATGGACGAACAAGAAAACGCTCTGATAATGTTGAAGCTTGGAAACAGGGTACTTTGGCTTCTTACACGCGCGAGAGACATTTACTTGGTATTTTTGGTGTTTCAAGTGTGCAACTTTCCGTATGTGGACGGTGGACTAACAGGTAAGCCATTTTATGAGCTTTCATTTTAAAAAGAGGAGAGACCGTTTGATGAAAGCATTGTACACTTTTCACTCTAATAAGACATTATAAAATAGCCTGTATCAAGGGCGTAGCCAGGATTTTCAGAGTGGTGGGCACAAAACTCAAATGAACTGACAAATTATGTCAATCAGAAATACCAACAAGTTTGTGAATTTACATGACAAACACTATTTTGCCAACAAGTGTGTGGTACGGGGAGGGGCTGCCCACTTTGGCTACGCGACTGGCCTTTATATATGAAACATGATTATACGGAAACGTATAATAATCACGATGGGTAATGTGGGTGTTAATGTACGCGTTGATTTGCTAACAGTTGTCCACGAGTGTCCAAGATTGTCAGAGAACGGTTTTGGATGGTGTGCGTTTGTGATATTACAATGTACAAACTGCATGTGTAAAAGCAGAAAATAAATAAAAACTACAGGTATAAAATTGAGTTTGCTAAAAACAAACTCAGGGTGTTCGAGTGTGCATCATATGTGGTGACGTCATCAACTAAAGTTGTTAAAAAATAAGAGTTACTTCAGGAGATATGAGTTTTCATAATATATATGAGTATGCTTACTCTCTTTGAATCAAGATATACCGGTACATTAAAGGGAAGATACAGCATTGGTAATGTTGGCCAAACTGCTTCTATGAGCATGCTTACTCTCTTTGAATCAAGATATGCATTAAAGGGAAGGTACAACATTGGTAATATTGGCCAAACTGCTTCTATGAGCATGCTTACTCTCTTTGAATCAAGATATACATTAAAGGGAAGGTACAGCATTGGTAATGTTGGCCAAACTGCTTCTATGAGTATGCTTACTCTCTTTGAATCAAGATAGGGAAGGTACAACATTGGTAATGTTGGCCAAACTGCCTCTATGAGCATGCTTACTCTCTTTGAATCAAGATATACATTGAAGGGAAGGTACAACATTGGTAATGTTGGCTAAACTGCTTCTATGAGTATGCTTACTCTCTTTGAATCAAGATATACATTGAAGGGAAGGTACAACATTGGTAATGTTGGCCAAACTGCCTCTATGAGCATGCTTACTCTCTTTGAATCAAGATATACATTAAAGGGAAGGTACAGCATTGGTAATGTTGGCAAAACTGCTTCTATGAGTATGCTTACTCTCTTTGAATCAAGATATGCATTGAAGGGAAGGTACGACATTGATCATCTTGGCAAAACTGCTTCTATGAGTATGCTTACTCTCGTTGAATCAAGATATACATTAAAGGGAAGGTACGACATTGGTAATGTTGACAAAACTGCTTCTATGAGTATGCTTACTCTCTTTGAATCAAGATATACATTAAAGGGAAGGTACAGCATTGGTAATGTTGGCAAAACTGCTTCTATGAGTATGCTTACTCTCTTTGAATCAAGATATACATTAGAGGGACAGTATCGTCACGATCAACAGGGCATGTAATTCGAATGCTAGTACTCAGTGACTGCCACATGATAAGGTCATGATAAGGTCGTTGCTGCTGCGTAAATGAGCCAGTAATTTTCAATCACTGTGTTAATCCTAAACTGGGACAAACTAGGACATCGATTCCGTGTCCTTTAAAGAGAAGGTACAGCATTGGTAATGTTGGCAAAACTGCTTCTATGAGTCGGCTTACTCTCTTTGAATCAAGATATACATTAAAGGGAAGGTACAACATTGCTAATGTTGGCAAAACTGCTTCTATGAGTATCCTTACTCTCTTTCAGTCAACGTTGCAGGGAAGGTACAACATTGGAAAGGTTGACCGAACGTGGTTATAGGGCCGGGGCCGTCCAACTAAAGTTGTCAACATTTTCACAGTAGTACAAAACATACCAGGAGGGGGGGGGGGGGGGTTGGCGGCCGCGTACTACTTTAAAAATATTTATATTTATAAACAACGGGGAAATAATTAATATTAAAATGTAAAATGTTGGTAAGTATATACTACTTTTTTTTTTTTTTGGGGGGGGGGGGGTCTTGAAAAGTAGTACTCTCTGCCCTACCATGAAAATCTTGACAACTTAATCTCTTTGAATTTCTCGAATAGACTGGACCAGCATGCATCACGCAAATTGGAGGTTGATATGATGTCGCCAACGTTTTTCACTGAAATCAACACTATAATAGATATAGTTGACATATTAAGGCAGTTATTAATTATTCAGAAAGAATCCAATATAATTTCAATTTCCGTGGTTACTAATAATTGCGTCGTCCTCGACCGTTGATATTTATAAAATGTGTTTGACAGTTTTATATTAACTGCTCGCGATTGCATTTATAAAAAGGTGGGCTCTTGCGGTAGGTTTACTGTATGCACTGTCTGTTATTGCTCAGTTACCATGGTAATAAATACAGAAATATAATAATATCAAGGCTTTGCGATAAGAATGGAATTATATTGAACAATAGCCTGTTACGACATTGATTGGCGTACGTATTGATTATCAATGAAGTGTGACCTCTGCATGGTTGAATACGAAAACACTGTTAAAATGCCAAGATCAGCAGTGGATATGATGTTATTGTTGAGACGATGGCGGTGGCCATTCAATATCAGTTAGACGGCCTAGATGCATTGAATTAGGTACCATGGTATTTATATTAAGCCTGTGTGAATACCCGTTACCACAGAAATGAGATATCATAGAAAACATTAAGAGGCACATAATTAGAAACACGGTTTAAAAGCTATACGGATTATACCCATCAGGGTATGCCCAAACAGTTAAAAACTGATATCCATTGGGGAAGGAACTAAAAAACATGAAATAGACTAATCCGTCGACCTGCAGTTCACTGGGCGCCGACATAACTGCAGTGGTACCTACATTCTGCGTCAAGCGTTTGTTTTCTACGCAGTTCAGTGCTTCTTCAACCAATATGTGCACTCTATTTGATGAAACGCTAGCGTACCGGAAATTTAAGAATGTGTGTGACGCGCGCGTGCAGTCTGGTACCACCTCAGTAATGGTGGAAAACAGTGATCGACGGATTAGTCTATACAACATGAAAATAAAATAACGCAAAATTAAGCAATTATACACCATCACTTGAAATATTAAATTATAGTTATCTGTAAATCTTTGGTTAAGCGAACACAATTCAGATTGTTCGTTTTCATTCTATCCATACGAATTCATGAATAACTTCTGAAAAACGTTTGCCGATAATTTGAGTGCAATGACAGCACCTCAAACAGCATTATGCTTTGTGGAAGATTGATGCCATCATCAGCTTTATACCAACTATAAGTTTTACATTTAAATCTGACCACTACGGTTATTCTGGAATTACAAATTATATAGGCCTACATACCTTATAAGACATCAAATACTACAGTAACGTTATAGGACGATAGCAAAACGAAATTTCAGATTGATTAAAGGGACAATTTCATCACGATCAACAGGACATGGAATAGCAGTAGTTTAAGATTAACTCAGTGACTGAAAATAATACCCCACATGATAAGGTCATATTGACCGTTGCTGCTGCATAAAGGAGCCAGTAATTTTCAGTCACTGTGTTCATCTTAAACTAGAACACCGATTCCATGCCCTGTTGATCGTGATAATATTGTTCCTTAAGTAATCTTTCAGATAATAACCCACTCAGTTTCTTTTGATATATCAATGTGTATACCCCCCCTTCAACAGAATCACGTCTAACTCTAACCTGGAGAAAACGCTGCCTGCCTTTAATTGATAAAAGTCAGACTTATTTATTATCAAAAGAATTACAAGATAACAATACCAAAAAACTAAAATATGTTTATTTTCAAGCTCTGTCAGTTATTGGAAAGCTAACGACACAAAGCACCACTTACAGGTATGATACATATGACGCGAGTAAAGCTGTTGACGGCAGACTGGATAGGTACTTCAGAACAGGTAAGCCTAAAATAAATCATTATACATTATCATTGAAGGTTCTTTAATAAGGGAATAAATGTTTGTCGTGCAGTCTTTACTGCAGATTAATGACCGGTTTTGGGTGTGGTCACGGGCGATAATGACCGAGCCGACAAATGTCAAATTGTAGATTTGATTTAAAGACCATACAAAATGGTAAATATTTTCAACCCTAAAAATTATGTAATTCTAAGTAGGAATCACCAAAAATAAGACTTCCATTATTTTTCTTTAACCTTAAAAAAACCTATGAAAATGTACATCGCCACTACCGCGAATGGCAGGAAATGAAACAAAAGCCGTGGGGGACATAAGTAAATAAGTTTACCAACTATGATTTCAGTAGTATGTGTGCCGCATCACACTATGGATTGTGGTGGAGCAGGCGGTGGGATTTCCCACCTCCACATTTCCCACCGCCACCACCTCCTGCTCCACCACAATCCATAGTGTGATGCGGCACACCTCAAACTTTGTGGGCGCGCGCGTGGAGGTGTGCTCCTAGGGTGACGTCACCCTCCTCAATTTCCACCTCAATATGAGGACCCGTGGATTGTAATGCTCTACACGTGATACGGTAGGCATTGAAATTCTGGGCGCGCGCGCGTGAGACACGTCTGGGCGCGCGCGTGACTCCCTCCACACAAACTGCAAACAAAATACTTACTCCCTCCACACAAAATACTGCACACTACTCCCTCCACACAAACTGCACACAAAAAAGGACAGGCAGTGATTTCCCACCTGATCCTCAATATAGGGACCCGTGCAAGTTGAGACACGTCTGGAGCTCGGAGGAGCGCATAAGGCATGTCGTGTCTTAAAATAGAATGGACATCGTTGATTGGTTGAATGTTTGCGCGTTGTTTATGGAGCAACCACACACTCTTTGTGATTGGTTGTTTCGGCGACGCGAAGGATGGTAGAGTATAAAAGACGGAAATTTTAATTCAAACTCTCATATTTTCGCCAATATTTTAAAATCAGGCAATAGCGCTGATCGAAGGAGAGCGGATCCGCATAAATGCGGATCCCGAATTGCGAGAGTGGGAGCAGATTCCCATGAACTTCTCTCACGTTGAGGTGATCTCCCAGATGGAGGCGTTGAAGTACGCTATAGTGGTTGGCAACCTGGAGTACGCCAGGTTTCTGGTGGCAAGTAATCCAGCAAAATTCAAGTAATCGAGTTCATCCAAGACTGGCGAAACCCATAAAACAACCGGCTCTTTTCAGAGCCAACACATATTCCAAGAAGAGATTATTACCGAGTCTGTTATGAATATTAACTGTTCGATTTAATCATTAAAATAAATTATATTCGTGTATGTCTGTGTTTTTAATACTAGCTTTGATGGTTTTAAATTGGAAAACATTTTGTGATTTTGAGAAAAACAAACAAAATATATAAATACAATGCTTACCACTTGTGATTTTGATGGAAACCAAAAATATATAAATACAAGGCTTACCCCTTGTGATTTTGAGAAAAAACTAATAAATACAATGCTTACCCCTTGTGATTTTGATGGAAACCAAAAATATATAAATACAAGGCTTACCCCTTGTGATTTTGATGGAAACCAAAAATATATAAATACAATGCTTACCCCTTGTGATTTGAGAAAAAATAAAATATATAAATACAATGCTTACCCCTTGTGATTTTGATGGAAACCAAAAATATATCAATACAAGGCTTACCCCTTGTGATTTTGAGAAAAAACTAATAAATACAATGCTTACCCCTTGTGATTTTGATGGAAACCAAAAAAATATATCAATACAAGGCTTACCCCTTGTGATTTTGAGAAAAACTAATAAATACAATGCTTACCCTTGTGATTTTTATGGAAACCAAAAATATATAAATACAAAGGCTTACCCCTTGTGATTTTGATTGAAAACACAAAAATATATAAATACAATGCTTACCCCTTGTAATTTTGATGGAAACCAAAAAATATATATACAAGCTTACCTTGTGATTTTGATGGAAACCAAAATATATAAATACAAGGCTTACCCCTTGTGATTTTGATGGAAACCAAAAATATATAAATACAATGCTTACTCCTTGTGATTTTGAGAAAAAATTAAATATGTAAATACAATGCTTACCCCTTGTGATTTTGATGGAAACCAAAAATATATCAATACAAGGCTTACCCCTTGTGATTTTGATGGAAACCAAAAATATATAAATACAATGCTTACCCCTTGTGATTTTGATGGAAACCAAAAATATATCAATACAAGGCTTACCCGTTGTGATTTTGAGAAAAAATAAAATATATAAATACAATGCTTACCCCTTGTGATTTTGATGGAAACCAAAAATATATAAATACAAGGCTACCCCTTGTGATTTTGATGGAAACCAAAAATATATAAATACAAGGCTTACCCCTTGTGATTTTGAGAAAAAAACTAATAAATACAATGCTTACCCCTTGTGATTTTGATGGAAACCAAAAATATATAAATACAAGGCTTACCCCTTGTGATTTTGACGGAAACCAAAAATATATAAATACAATGCTTACTCCTTGTGATTTTGAGAAAAATAAAATATATAAATACAATGCTTACCCCTTGTGATTTTGATGGAAACCAAAAATATATAAATACAAAACTTACCTTGTGATTTTGATGGAAACAAAAATATATAAATACAAAACACCCCTTGTGATTTTGAGAAAAAACACAAAAATATATAAATACAATGCTTACCCTTGTAGTTTTGATGGAAACCAAAATATATAAATACAATGCTTACCCCTTGTGATTTTGAGAAAAAATTAAATATATAAATACAATGCTTATCCCTTGTGATTTTGATGCAAACCAAAAATATATCAATACAAGGCTTACCCCTTGTGATTTTGAGAAAAAACTAATAAATACAATGCTTACCCCTTGTGATTTTGATGGAAACCAAAAATATATAAATACAATGCTTACCCCTTGTGATTTTGATGGAAACCAAAAATATATAAATACAAGGCTTACCCCTTGTGATTTTGATGGAAACCAAAAATATATAAATACAATGCTTACCCCTTGTGATTTTGAGAAAAAATAAAATATATAAATACAATGCTTACCCCTTGTGATTTTGATGGAAACCAAAAATATATCAATACAAGGCTTACCCCTTGTGATTTTGAGAAAAAACTAATAAATACAATGCTTACCCCCTTGTGATTTTGATGGAAACCAAAAAATATATCAATACAAGGCTTACCCCTTGTGATTTTGAGAAAAAACTAATAAATACAATGCTTACCCCTTGTGATTTTGATGGAAACCAAAAAAATATATAAATACAAGGCTTACCCCCTTGTGATTTTGAGAAAAACACAAAAAATATATAAATACAATGCTTACCCCTTGTAATTTTGATGGAAACCAAAAATATATAAATACAATGCTTACCCCTTGTGATTTTGAGAAAAAATAAAATATATAAATACAACGCTTACCCCTTGTGATTTTGATGGAAACCAAAAATATATAAATACAATGCTTACTCCTTGTGATTTTGAGAAAATAAAAATATATAAATACAATGCTTACCCTTTGTGATTTTGATGAAACCAAACATATATAAACAAAAACTTACCCCTTGTGATTTTGAGAAAAACACAAAAATATATAAATACAATGCTTACCTTGTAGTTTTGCTGGAAACCAAAAATATATAAATACAATGCTTACCCCTTGTGATTTTGAAAAAAATTAAATATATAAATACAATGCTTACCCTTGTGATTTTGATGAAAACCAAAAATATATCAATACAAGGCTACCCTTGTGATTTTTATGGAAACCAAAAATATATAAATACAATGCTTACCCCTTGTGATTTTGAGAAAAAATTTAATATATAAATACAATGCTTACCCCTTGTGATTTTTATGGAAACCAAAAAATATATAAATACAAGGCTTACCCCTTGTGATTTTGATGGAAACCAAAAATATATAAATACAATTCTTACTCCTTGTGATTTTGAGAAAAAATAAAATATATAAATACAATGCTTACCCCTTGTGATTTTGAGAAAAAATAAAATATATAAATACAATGCTTACCCCTTGTGATTTTGATGGAAACCAAAAATATATAAATACAAGGCTTACCCCCTTGTGATTTTGAGAAAAAAATATATATATATAAATACAATGCTTACCCCTTGTAATTTTGATGGAAACCAAAAATATATAAATACAATACTTACCCCTTGTGATTTTGAGAAAAAACTAATAAATACAATGCTTACCCCTTGTGATTTTGATGGAAACCAAAAATATATAAATACAATGCTTACCCCTTGTGATTTTGAGAAAATATAAAATATATAAATACAATGCTTACCCCTTGTGATTTTGATGGAAACCAAAAATATATCAATACAAGGCTTACCCCTTGTGATTTTGAGAAAAAACTAATAAATACAATGCTTAGGCCTACCCCCTTGTGATTTTGATGGAAACCAAAAAAATATATAAATACAATGCTTACCCCTTGTGATTTTGATGGAAACCAAAAATATATCAATACAAGGCTTACCCCTTGTGATTTTGAGAAAAAATATAATATTTAAATACAATGCTTACCCCTTGTGATTTTTATGGAAACCAAAAAATATATAAATACAAGGCTTACCCCTTGTGATTTTGATGGAAACCAAAAAAATATATAAATACAATGCTTACCCCTTGTGATTTTGATGGAAACCAAAAATATATAAATACAAGGTTTACCCCTTGTGATTTTGATGGAAACCAAAAATATATAAATACAAGGCTTACCCCTTGTGATTTTGAGAAAAAATAAACGCCCTCTGTTAATGAAATGTAATAAAGAACGTTTTAACAGTAGAATCGATACTGTGCGCGCGATACTGACAGTAATTTCATTCATTTATTTGTTAATCACATTTTATGATTTTCATAATTGACAGTATTTTATTAATTATTGCTTGGCCAGCTGTGAATGACCACTTACAATTTATACATTTCAAAACGATACATTTCAAAACGATACATTGATATTTTATAAAATTGTTTATTACAAATGGATTAATAAACTCATCCCCTTTTTCAGATTTTGGTTAGAAAATTAAATCGATGACTTTTGCGCCTTTTTATCTTTTTCCCATCGTGCTTTGGTAAAACTTGGACAAACATGGCTGCTGACGGAGACAGCAATACTCCAATAGTTCGTACTTTAGGTTTTTCTAAGTAATATGGCTGTATTGGAGTTTATTTAAGGCAGTTGGCTAATTGGATATCTTAAAGAGAGTAAGTAGAATAATAAGGAGTAATAATTCGTGATTTTCTTAGACGTTTTTGTTTGTTATTGTCAAATTACAAATAGATGTGCAGCAGACGATTAACACATAATGACTGGCTCACAGTGCGTTGACCCTTTGCGCGCTATGTTATGTACAGTTAATGCATAGGTACACGTTGTATAGATGTTGATTTGTTCTGTATAAAGTTATTGATGAAGTGAAGTTGGATAGGTTTATAGATGAAAAATAATGTAGGTTACTTTGTTTTTCGTCAGAGACTGTATAAAATGTATACAATTTAGTTATTGAAATTTAGAAATGAAAAAAAGAACAAATTAATATTAGCTAGGACGAAAGAAAATTCTGTATAAATAAGCAAATTGTTTTATGTCAGATTGAAATAATTTCTAGGATTAACGTTACTGTTAAAGTATGAGATTAAAAAAATGTTTACAGGGACATTGTGCATCACACTTATCCTCTTGCCAATAGACAAAGCTACTATTAAAAACACAGACATACACGAATATAATTTATTTTAATGATTAAATCGAACAGTTAATATTCATAACAGACTCGGTAATAATCTCTTCTTGGAATATGTGTTGGCTCTGAAAAGAGCCAGTTGTTTTATTGGTTTCGTCGGTCTTGGCCGTAGACTGGTTACTTGAACTTTGCTGGATTACTTGCCACTAGAAATCTCGCATACTCTAGGTTTCCGACAACTACAGCATACTTTAAAGCCTCCATCTGGGAAATCACCTCAATGTGAGGGAAGTTTTTGGGAATTTGCTCCCAGTCTCGCAATTCGGGATCAGCATTTATTCGTACACGTTCTGATTCAATAATTGCAATTGCTCGATTCTCTCTTACATATTGGTAAAAGGTAAAGAGAGTGGCCATACTAATGAAGATATACAGGGACGTGTTGTTCGATCAAGTTCAGTCCGTGTATGTGAATGAAGAGAGTATCTAGGTACTAGGTGATGTGAGAAGCGACTGTCTCAAACTTGCGAAATCATCAATATGCATGCGGCGCGCTTTTCTCCCTCCGCTTGCGCACTACTCTCCTTCACCACACAAACTACATTTATTGTTTATTACAAATGGATTAATAAACTCCTCCCTTTTTCAGATTTTGGTCAGAAAATTTAATCGATGACTTTTGCGCCTTTTACCTTTTCCCATCGTGCTTTGGTAAAACTTGGACAAACATGGCTGCTGACGGAGACAGCAATAGTTAAATACTTGGTTTTCTAAGTAATATGGCTGTATTGGAGTTTATTTAAGACAGTTGGATAATTGGATATCTTAAAGAGAGTAAGTAAAATAATAAGGAGTAATAATTCGTGATTTTCTTAGGAGTTTTGTTTGTTATTGTCAGATTACAAATAGATGTGCAGCAGACGATTAACACATATAAGTTAATTAGGTCAGTGACTGGCTCACAGTGCGTTGACCCTTTGCGTGCTATGCACAGTTAATGCATAGGTACACGTTGTATAGATGTTGATTTGTTCTGTATAAAGTTATTGATGAAGTGAAGTTGGATAGGTTTATAGATGAAAAATAATGTAGGTTACTTTGTTTTTCGTCAGAGACTGTATAAAATGTATAAAATTTAGTTATTGGAATTTAGAAATGAAAAAAGAACAAATTAAGCTAGGACAAAAGAAAATTCTGTATAAATAAGCAAATTGTTTTATGTCAGATTGAAATAATTTCTAGGATTAACGTTACTGTTAAAGTATGAGATTAAAAAATTGTTTACGGGACATTGTGCATCACACTTATCCTCTTGCCAATAGACAAAGCTACTATTAAAAACACACAGACATACACGGAGGAGGATCTCAAAATCACAAGGGTAAACCTTGTATTTATATATTTTATTTTTCACAAAATCATAAGGGTAAGCCTTGTATTTATATATTTTTGGTTTTCCATCAAAAATCACAATGTAAGCATTGTATTTATATATATTTTTGTTTTCTCAAAAATCACAAGGGGTAAGCATTGTATTGATATATTTTTGGTTTCATCAAAACTTACAAGGGGTAAGTATTGTATTTATATATTTTTGTGTTTTTTCTCCAAAATCACAAGGGGTGTTTTGTATTTATATATGTTTGGTTTCCATCAAAATCATAAGGTAAGTATTGTATTTATATATTTAATTTGTTCTCAAAATCACAAGGGGTAAGTATTGTATTTATATATTTTGGTTTCCATCAAATTACAAGGGGTAAGTATTGTATTTATATATATATATTTTTTCTCAAAAATCACAGGGGTAAGTTTTGTATTTATATATGTTTTGGTTTCCATCAAAATCACAAGGGTAAGCATTGTATTTATTAGTTTTTCTCAAAATCACAAGGGGTAAGTTTTGTATTTATATATTTTGGTTTCCATAAAAATCACAAGGGTACCGGTAAGCATTGCATTTATATATATTTTTGTTTTTCTCAAAATCACAAGGGGTAAGGCCTGTATTTATATATTTTGGTTTCATCAAAATCACAAGGGGTAAGTAACATTGTATTTATATATTTTGGTTTCCATCAAAATCACAAGGGGTAAGTTTGTATTTATATATTTTTGGTTTCCATCAAAATCACAAGGGGTAAGCATTGTATTTATATATTTTCTTTTCTCAAAATCACAAGGGGTAAGCCTGTATTGATATATTTTGGTTTCCATCAAAATCACAAGGGGTAAGGCTTGTATTTATATATTAAATTTTTCTCAAAATCACAAGGTAAGCATTGTATTTATATATTTTTGGTTTCCATCAAAATCACAAGGTAAGCATTGTATGTATATTTTTGGTTTCCATCAAAATCACAAGAGGTAAGCATTGTATTTATATATTTTATTTTTCTCAAAATCATGAAGGTAAGCCTTGTATTGATATATTTTTGGTTTCCATCAAAATCACAAGGGTAAGCATTGTATTTATATATTTAATTTTTCTCAAAATCACAAGGGGTAAGCATTGTATTTATATATTTTTGTTTCCATCAAAACTACAAGGGTAAGTATTGTATTTATATATTTTTGTGTTTTTCTCAAAATCACAGGGGTGAAAGTATTTATATATGTTTGGTTTCCATCAAAATCACAAGGTAAGCATTGTATTTATATATTTAATTTGTTTCTCAAAATCACAAGGGGTAAGTATTGTATTTATATATTTTTGGTTTCATCAAAATTACAAGGGTAAGTATTGTATTTATATATATATATTTTTTCTAAAATCACAAGGAGTAAGCTCTTGTATTTATATATGTTTGGTTTCCATCAAATCACAAGGGGTAAGCATTGTATTTATTAGTTTTTTCAAAATCACAAAGGGGTAAGCCTTGTATTTATATATTTTGGTTTTCCATAAAAATCACAAGGGTACCGGTGTTACTTGTATTTATATATATTTTTGTTTTTCTCAAAATCACAAGGGTAAGCATTGTATTTATATATTTTGGTTTCCATCAAAATCACAAGGTAAGCATTGTATTTATATATTTATTTTTTTCTCAAAATCACAAGGGGTAAGCATTGTATTTATATATATTTTATTTTTCTCAAAATCACAGGAGTAAGCATTATTTATATATTTTTGGTTTCCATCAAAATCACAAGGGGTAAGCTCTTGTATTTATATATTTTGGTTTCCATAAAATCACAAGGGTAAGCATTGTATTTATATATTTAATTTTTTCTCAAAATCACAAGGGGTAAGCCTTGTATTGATATATTTTTGGTTTCCATCAAAATCACAAGGGGTAAGCATTGTATTTATATATTTTATTTTTTTCTCAAAATCACAAGGGGTAAGCCTTGTATTGATATATTTTTGGTTTCCATCAAAATCACAAGGGGTAAGCATTGTATTTATATATTTTATTTTTTTCTCAAAATCACAAGGGGTAAGCCTTGTATTGATATATTTTTGGTTTCCATCAAAATCACAAGGGGTAAGCATTGTATTTATATATTAAATTTTTTCTCAAAATCACAAGGGGTAAGCATTGTATTTATATATTTTTGGTTTCCATCAAAATCACAAGGGGTAAGCCTTGTATTTATATATTTTTGGTTTCCATAAAAATCACAAGGGGTACCGGTAAGCATTGTATTTATATATATTTTTTGTTTTTCTCAAAATCACAAGGGGTAAGCATTGTATTTATATATTTTTGGTTTCCATCAAAATCACAAGGGGTAAGCATTGTATTTATATATTTTATTTTTTCTCAAAATCACAAGGGGTAAGCATTGTATTTATATATTTTATTTTTTCTCAAAATCACAAGGAGTAAGCATTGTATTTATATATTTTTGGTTTCCATCAAAATCACAAGGGGTAAGCCTTGTATTTATATATTTTTTGGTTTCCATAAAAATCACAAGGGGTAAGCATTGTATTTATATATTTAATTTTTTCTCAAAATCACAAGGGGTAAGCATTGTATTTATATATTTTTGGTTTCCATCAAAATCACAAGGGGTAAGCCTTGTATTTATATATTTTTGGTTTCCATCAAAATCACAAGGGGTAAGCATTGTATTTATATATTTTATTTTTTCTCAAAATCACAAGGGGTAAGCCTTGTATTGATATATTTTTGGTTTCCATCAAAATCACAAGGGGTAAGCATTGTATTTATATATTTAATTTTTTCTCAAAATCACAAGGGGTAAGCATTGTATAATATATTTTTGGTTTCATCAAAATCACAAGGGTAAGCCTTGTATTGATATATTTTGGTTTCCATCAAAATCACAAAGGGTAAGCATTGTATTATTTATATATTTAATTTTTCTCAAAATCACAAGGGGTAAGCATTGTATTTATATATTTTTGGTTTCCATCAAAACTACAAGGGGTAAGCATTGTATTTATATATTTTTTGTGTTTTTTCTCAAAATCACAAGGGGGTAAGCCTTGTATTTATATATGTTTGGTTTCCATCAAAATCACAAGGGGTAAGCATTGTATTTATATATTTAATTTGTTTCTCAAAATCACAAGGGGTAAGTATTGTATTTATATATTTTTGGTTTCCATCAAAATTACAAGGGGTAAGCATTGTATTTATATATATATATTTTTTTCTCAAAATCACAAGGGGGTAAGCCTTGTATTTATATATGTTTGGTTTCCATCAAAATCACAAGGGGTAAGCATTGTATTTATTAGTTTTTTCTCAAAATCACAAGGGTAAGCCTTGTATTTATATATTTTTGGTTTCCATAAAAAATCACAAGGGGTACCGGTAAGCATTATTTATATATATATTTTGTTTTCTCAAAATCACAAAGGGGTAGCATTGTATTTATATATTTTGGTTTCCATCAAAATCACAAGGGGTAAGCATTGTATTTATATATTTTATTTTTTCAAAATCACAAGGTAAGCATTGTATTTATATATTATATTTTTTCTCAAAATCACAAGGAGTAAGCATTGTATTTATATATTTTTGGTTTCCATCAAAATCACAAGGGGTAAGCCTTGTATTTATATATTTTTGGTTTCCATAAAAATCACAAGGGGTAAGCATTGTATTTATATATTTTTTTTTTTCTCAAAATCACAAGGGGTAAGCCTTGTATTTATATATTTTTGGTTTCCATCAAAATCACAAGGGGTAAGCATTGTATTTATTAGTTTTTTCTCAAAATCACAAGGGGTAAGCCTTGTATTGATATATTTTTTTGGTTTCCATCAAAATCACAAGGGGTAAGCATTGTATTTATTAGTTTTTCTCAAAATCACAAGGGGTAAGCCTTGTATTGATATATTTTTGGTTTCCATCAAAATCACAAGGGGTAAGCATTGTATTTATATATTTTATTTTTCTCAAAATCACAAAGGGGTAAGCATTGTATTTATATATTTTGGTTTCCATCAAAATCACAAGGGGTAAGCCTTGTATTTATATATTTTGGTTTCCATCAAAATCACAAAGGGGTAAGCATTGTATTTATATATTTTGGTTTCCATCAAAATCACAAGGGTAAGCATTGTATTTATTAGTTTTTCTCAAAATCACAAAGGGGTAAGCCTTGTATTGAAATATTTTTGGTTTCCATCAAAATCACACGGGGTAAGCATTTTATTTATATATTTTATTTTTTTCTCAAAATCACAAGGGGTAAGCATTGTATTTATATATTTTTTGGTTTCCATGAAAACTACAAGGGGTAAGCATTGTATTTATATGTTTTGTGTTTTTCTCAAAATCACAAGGGGTAAGCCTTGTATTTATATATGTTTGGTTTCCATCAAAATCACAAGGTAATTATTGTATTTATATATTTAATTTTTTCTCAAAATCACAAGGGGTAAGCCTTGTATTTATATATTTTGGTTTCCATCAAAATCACAAAGGGGTAAGCATTGTATTTATATATTTTATTTTTTCTCAAAATCACAAGGGTAAGCATTGTATTTATATATTTTGGTTTACATCAAAATCACAAGGGGTAAGCCTTGTATTTATATATTTTTGGTTTCCATCAAAATCACAAGGGATAAGCATTGTATTTATATATTTTTGGTTTCCATCAAAACTACAAGGGGTACGCATTGTATTTATATATTTTTTGTTTTTTTTCTAAAAATCACAAGGGGGTAAGCGTTGTATTTATATATTTTTGGTTTCATAAAAATCACAAGGGGTAAAGCATTGTATTTATTAGTTTTTTCTCAAAATCACAAGGGGTAAGCCTTGTATTGATATATTTTTTGGTTTCCATCAAAATCACAAGGGGGTAAGCATTGTATTTATTAGTTTTTCTCAAAATCACAAGGGTAAGCCTTGTATTGATATATTTTGGTTTCCATCAAAATCACAAGGGGTAAGCATTGTATTTATATATTTTATTTTTTTCCAAATCACAAGGTAAGCATTGTATTTATATATTTTTGTTTCCATCAAAATCACAACGGGCTAAGCCTTGTATTTATATATTTTGGTTTTCCATCAAAATCACAAGGGGTAAGCATTGTATTTATTAGTTTTTTCTCAAAATCACAAGGGGTAAGCCTTGTATTGATATATTTTTGGTTTGCATCAAAATCACAAGGGGTAAGCATTGTATTTATATATTTTATTTTTTCTCAAAATCACAAGGGGTAAGCATTGTATTTATATATTTTTGGTTTCCATGAAAACTACAAGGGGTAAGCATTGTATTTATATATTTTATTTTTTCTCAAAATCACAAGGGGTAAGCCTTGTATTTATATATTTTTGGTTTCCATCAAAATCACAAGGGGTAAGCATTGTATTTATATATTTTATTTTTTCTCAAAATCACAAGGGGTAAGCCTTGTATTTATATATTTTTGGTTTCCATCAAAATCACAAGGGGTAAGCATTGTATTTACATATTTAATTTTTTCTCAAAATCACAAGGAGTAAGCATTGTATTTATATATTTTTGGTTTCCATCAAAATCACAAGGGGTAAGCCTTGTATTTATATATTTTTTGGTTTCCATAAAAATCACAAGGGGTAAGCCTTGTATTTATATATTTTTTGGTTTCCATAAAAATCACAAGGGGTAAGCGTTGTATTTATTAGTTTTTCTCAAAATCACAAGGGGTAAGCCTTGTATTGATATATTTTGGTTCCATCAAAATTACAAGGGGTAAGTACATTGTATTTATATATTTTTGTGTTTTCTCAAAATCACAAGGGTGTAAGCCTTATATTTATATATTTTTGGTTTCCATCAAAATCACAAGGGTAAGCATTGTATTTATTAGTTTTTTCTCAAAATCACAAGGGGTAAGCCTTGTATTGATATATTTTTGGTTTCCATCAAAATCACAAGGGGTAATCATTGTATTTATATATTTTATTTTTTCTCAAATCACAAGGGGTAAGCATTGTATTTATATATTTTTGGTTTCCATCAAAATCACAAGGGGTAAGCCTTGTATTTATATATTTTTGGTTTCCATCAAAATCACAAGGGGTAAGCATTGTATTTATATATTTTTGGTTTCCATCAAAATCACAAGGGGTAAGCATTGTATTTATATATTTTTGGTTTCCATCAAAATCACAAGGGGTAAGCATTGTATTTATATATTTTATTTTTTCTCAAAATCACAAGGGGTAAGCCTTGTATTGATATATTTTTGGTTTCCATCAAAATCACAAGGGGTAAGCATTGTATTTATATATTTAATTTTTTCTCAAAATCACAAGGGGTAAGCCTTGTATTGATATATTTTTGGTTTCCATCAAAATCACAAGGGGTAAGCATTGTATTTATATATTTAATTTTCTCAAAATCACAAGGGGTAAGCATTGTATTTATATATTTTGGTTTCCATCAAAATCACAAGGGTAGCCTTGTATTGATATATTTTCGTTTCCATCAAAATCACAAGGGGTAAGCATTGTATTTATATATTTAATTTTTCAAAATCACAAAGGGTAAGCATTGTATTTATATATTTTGGTTTCCAGCAAACTACAAGGGGTAAGCATTGTATTTATATATTTTTTGTGTTTTTCTCAAAATCACAAGGGTATGCCTTGTATTTATATATTTTGGTTTCCATCAAAATCACAAGGGTAAGCATTGTATTTATATATTTTATTTTTTCCTCAAAATCACAAGGGGTAAGCATTGTATTTATATATTTTTTGGTTTCCATCAAAATCACAAGGGGTAAGCCTTGTATTTATATATTTTTGGTTTTCCATCAAAATCACAAGGGGTAAGCCTTGTATTTATATATTTTGGTTTCCATCAAAATTACAAGGGGTAACATTGTATTTATATATTTTTGTGTTTTCTCAAAATCACAAGGGGTAAATTAAGCCTTGTATTTATATATTTTTTTGGTTTCCATCAAAATCACAAGGGGTAAGCATTGTATTTATTAGTTTTCTCAAAATCACAAGGGTAAGCCTTGTATTGATATATTTTGGTTTTCCATCAAAATCACAAAGGGGTAAGCATTGTATTTATTAGTTTTTCTCAAAATCACAAGGGTAAGCCTTGTATTGATATATTTTGGTTTCCATCAAAATCACAAGGGGTAAGCATTGTATTTATATATTTTATTTTTTCAAATCACAAGGGGTTGTATTGTATTTATATATTTTTGGTTTCCATCAAAATCACAATTAAGCATTGTATTTATATATTTTTGGTTTCCATCAAAATCACAAGTGGTAAGCCTTGTATTGATATATTTTTGGTTTCCATCAAAATCACAAGGGGTAAGCATTGTATTTATATATTTTATTTTTTCTCAAAATCACAAGGGGTAAGCATTGTATTTATAAATTTTTGGTTTCATCAAAAAATCACAAGGGGTAAGCCTTGTATTTATATATTTTTGGTTTCCATCAAAATCACAAGGGGTAAGCATTGTATTTATATATTTTTGGTTTCCATCAAAATCACAAGGGGTAAGCATTGTATTTACATATTTAATTTTTTCTCAAAATCACAAGGAGTAAGCATTGTATTTATATATTTTTGGTTTCCATCAAAATCACAAGGGGTAAGCCTTGTATTTATATATTTTTGGTTTCCATCAAAATCACAAGGGGTAAGCCTTGTATTTATATATTTTTTGGTTTCCATCAAAATCACAAGGGGTAAGCATTGTATTTATTAGTTTTTTCTCAAAATCACAAGGGGTAAGCCTTGTATTGATATATTTTTGGTTTCCATCAAAATTACAAGGGGTAAGCATTGTATTTATATATTTTTTGTGTTTTTCTCAAAATCACAAGGGTGTAAGCCTTGTATTTATATATTTTTTTGGTTTCCATCAAAATCACAAGGGGTAAGCATTGTATTTATTAGTTTTTTCTCAAAATCACAAGGGGTAAGCCTTGTATTGATATATTTTTGGTTTCCATCAAAATCACAAGGTAATCATTGTATTTATATATTTTATTTTTCTCAAATCACAAGGGTAAGCATTGTATTTATATATTTTTGGTTTCCATCAAAATCACAAGGGTAAGCCTTGTATTTATATATTTTTGGTTTCCATCAAAATCACAAGGGGTAAGCATTGTATTTATATATTTTTGGTTTACATCAAAATCACAAGGGGTAAGCATTGTATTTATTAGTTTTTTCTCAAAATCACAAGGGGTAAGCCTTGTATTGATATATTTTTGGTTTCCATCAAAATCACAAGGGGTAATCATTGTATTTATATATTTTATTTTTTCTCAAATCACAAGGGGTAAGCATTGTATTTATATATTTTTGGTTTCCATCAAAATCACAAGGGGTAAGCATTGTATTTATATATTTTATTTTTTTCTCAAAATCACAAGGGGTAAGCCTTGTATTGATATATTTTTGGTTTCCATCAAAATCACAAGGGGTAAGCATTGTATTTATATATTTTATTTTTTCTCAAAATCACAAGGGGTAAGCCTTGT
Organism: Zoroaster sp. YZ-2022; assembly: GCA_029582265.1. Taxonomy (NCBI): domain Eukaryota; kingdom Metazoa; phylum Echinodermata; class Asteroidea; order Forcipulatida; family Zoroasteridae; genus Zoroaster; species Zoroaster sp. YZ-2022. Next base: position 30,409,061 of record CM055823.1, read on the forward strand.
ATTGATATATTTTTGGTTTCCATCAAAATCACAAGGGGTAAGCATTGTATTTATATATTTAATTTTTCTCAAAATCACAAGGGGTAAGTATTGTATTTATATTTTTGGTTCCATCAAAATCACAAGGGTAAGCCTTGTATTGATATATTTTTGTTTCAATCAAAATCACAAGGGGTAAGCATTGTATTTATATATTTAATTTTTCTCAAAATCACAAGGGTAAGCATTGTATTTATATATTTTTGGTTTCAACAAAACTACAAGGGGTAAGCATTGTATTTATATATTTTTGTGTTTTTCTCAAAATCACAAGGGGTAAATATGTATTTATATATTTTGGTTTCCATCAAAATCACAAGGGTAAGCATTGTATTTATATATTTTATTTTTCTCAAAATCACAAGGAGTAAGCATTGTATTTATATATTTTGGTTTTCCATCAAAATCACAAGGGTAAGCCTTGTGTATTTATATATTTTTGGTTTCCATCAAAATCACAAGGGGTAAGCATTGTATTTATATATTTTTGGTTTCCATCAAAATTACAATGGGTAAGCATTGTATTTATATATTTTTTGTGTATTTATCAAAATCACAAGGGGTAAGCCTTGTATTTATATATTTTTGGTTTCCATCAAAATCACAAGGGGTAAGCATTGTATTTATTAGTTTTTTCTCAAAATCACAAGGGGTAAGCCTTGTATTGATATATTTTTTGGTTTCCATCAAAATCACAAGGGGGTAAGCATTGTATTTATTAGTTTTTTCTCAAAATCACAAGGGGTAAGCCTTGTATTGATATATTTTTTGGTTTCCATCAAAATCACAAGGGGTAAGCATTGTATTTATATATTTTATTTTTTCTCAAAATCACAAGGGGTAAGCATTGTATTTATATATTTTTGGTTTCCATCAAAATCACAAGGGGTAAGCCTAGTATTTATATATTTTTGGTTTCCATCAAAATCACAAGGGGTAAGCATTGTATTGATATATTTTTGGTTTCCATCAAAATCACAAGGGGTAAGCATTGTATTTATATATTTTATTTTTTCTCAAAATCACAAGGGGTAAGCATTGTATTTATATATTTTTGGTTTCCATCAAAATCACAAGGGGTAAGCCTTGTATTTATATATTTTTGGTTTCCATCAAAATCACAAGGGGTAAGCATTGTATTTATATATTTTTGGTTTCCATCAAAATCACAAGGGGTAAGCATTGTATTTACATATTTAATTTTTTCTCAAAATCACAAGGAGTAAGCATTGTATTTATATATTTTTGGTTTCCATCAAAATCACAAGGGGTAAGCCTTGTATTTATATATTTTTGGTTTCCATCAAAATCACAAGGGTGTAAGCCTTGTATTTATATATTTTTTTGGTTTCCATCAAAATCACAAGGGGTAAGCATTGTATTTATTAGTTTTTTCTCAAAATCACAAGGGGTAAGCCTTGTATTGATATATTTTTGGTTTCCATCAAAATTACAAGGGGTAAGCATTGTATTTATATATTTTTTGTGTTTTTCTCAAAATCACAAGGGTGTAAGCCTTGTATTTATATATTTTTTTGGTTTCCATCAAAATCACAAGGGGTAAGCATTGTATTTATTAGTTTTTTCTCAAAATCACAAGGGGTAAGCCTTGTATTGATATATTTTTGGTTTCCATCAAAATCACAAGGGGTAATCATTGTATTTATATATTTTATTTTTTCTCAAATCACAAGGGGTAAGCATTGTATTTATATATTTTTGGTTTCCATCAAAATCACAAGGGGTAAGCCTTGTATTTATATATTTTTGGTTTCCATCAAAATCACAAGGGGTAAGCATTGTATTTATATATTTTTGGTTTACATCAAAATCACAAGGGGTAAGCATTGTATTTATTAGTTTTTTCTCAAAATCACAAGGGGTAAGCCTTGTATTGATATATTTTTGGTTTCCATCAAAATCACAAGGGGTAATCATTGTATTTATATATTTTATTTTTTCTCAAATCACAAGGTAAGCTTTGTATTTTTATATTTTTGGTTTCCATAAACATCACAATGGGTACGCATTTGATTTTTATATTTTAGGTTTCCATCAAAATCACAAGGGGTAAGCCTTGTATTTATATATTTTTGGTTTCCATCAAAATCACAAGTGGTAAGCATTGTATTTATATATTTTGTTTGTTTTTCTCAAAATCACAAAATGTTTTCCAATTTAAAACCATCAAAGCTAGTATTAAAAACACAGACATACACGAATATAATTTATTTTAATGATTAAATCGAACAGTTAATATTCATAACAGACTCGGTAATAATCTCTTCTTGGAATATGTGTTGGCTCTGAAAAGAGCCGGTCGTTGTTTTATGGGTTTCGCCAGTCTTGGATGAACTCGATTACATTTGAATTTTGCTGGATTACTTGCACCAGAAACCTGGCGTACTCCAGGTTGCCAACCACTATAGCGACTTCAACGCCTCCATCTGGGAGATCACCTCAACGTGAGAGAAGTTCTTGGGAATCTGCTCCCACTCGCAATTCGGGATCGCATTTATGCGGATCCGCCTCCTTCGATCAGCGCTATTGCCTGATTTTAAAATATTGGCGAAAATATGAGAGTTTGAATTAAAATTTCCGTCTTTTATACTCTACCATCCTTCGCGTCGCCGAAACAACCAATCACAAAGAGTGTGTGGTTGCTCCATAAACAACGCGCAAACATTCAACCAATCAACGATGTCCATTCTATTTTAAGACACGACATGCCTTATGCGCTCCAGACGTGTCTCAACTTGCACGGGTCCCTATATTGAGGAGGTGGGAAATCACTGCCTTTCCTTTTTTGTGTGCAGTTTGTGTGCAGTTTGTGTGGAGGGAGTAGTGTGCAGTATTTTGTGTGGAGGGAGTAAGTATTTTGTTTGCAGTTTGTGTGGAGGGAGTCACGCGCGCGCCCAGACGTGTCTCACGCGCGCGCGCCCAGAATTTCAATGCCTATCACGTGTGGAGCATTACAATCCACGGGTCCTCATATTGAGGTGGAAATTGAGGAGGGTGACGTCACCCTAGGAGCACTCCCCCACGCGCGCGCCCAGACGTGTCTCACGCGCCGCCCACAAAGTTGAGGAGGTGTGATCACTATGGATTGTGGTGGAGCAGGAGGTGGTGGCGGTGGGAAATGTGGAGGTGGGAAATCCCACCGGAATCCCACCGCAATCCCACCGCCTGCTCCACCACAATCCATAGTGTGATGCGGCACACATACTACTGATTTCCGAAAGTGATTTTTGAAGAAGTTTCCAAGAGTAGTAGCCTACTGACAATTTGTGTTGTTCATCATCGTCACTTGATGGAGGTTATACTGATGCCGAATTTGGCGAAATATGAGACATAGAATAGTATCAATTGAAGCCCAAAATGGACGAAATTCAGGCGAAAATGGTGAAGCTCAAGGAAGGTCTTAAGTCTGGTGTAAGAGCACATAATGGTAGCCTATTTTTCTTTATATAAACAAATATTTTAAGAGCAACCGAAGTTTTGAATGTCCAGGGTTTGATTCGTTTGAAAATTAATTTCACTGAAAAATGTGTCCAAATTGGTCTTGTCTTGTGCCGATAAAAAATAATCCTTTGGTGATCTTACCGGTGTTGTCAACCAGACTATAATTTTGTACCATGACTCTGGCCCACAGAGCACTGACACAATACGCTCACGCACACACAATGTGAGAATCCCGTAAACACTTGTACCACTGATCTCTATTATACAGTATAATAGAGATCTGTACATGTAAAGCCACGGACAATGTTTATGAGCTCCCATAAAAGTACGTCATAAAAACAGGAAAAATGTTTGCTGCCGCCACGGGTCGCAAATGTCCAACATCTAAAAGAGTTACGTCGCGGAATAGCATATAAATAATTAAATACATACTGAACAATTCTGAGTAAAAAAAATCAAGGCACTTTGTATGGTCTTTATAAAGCCAATTTCGTGTGGCACACGAAACACTATCAAAGAACATGTACAATGAATCAGACGCATAATGCAAAAAAATATTCGTCACTCTGATGACTGGTTCAAATCTGCGTCTTGCGTCGCACAAAATAGCTGGCGAACAGCTGGCACATATGCACTGCTCTAATTTTGATAAGCCATGTCTTTACCATCCGTTAATACGCCACCGTGATTACGTTTTGTCCAATCAGATTGTTTAAACTGCCGGTATTTATGAATTGGTATTCATCATCATCATCTTATCTTCATCTTATGGACATATTTTTTACATAATGTCATTTTATTTATTCACCAGCTGAATCTGATCCTGATCCTTGGTGGCAAGTAGACATGGAGAGCGAACACATGCTGAGTAACATCACCGTCACACTCCGAGGCGACGACTGTTGTGGTATTTATTTATTTATTTATTTATTATTTTTTTAAATTTATTTATCTCTTTAGCGGACGTGTGTTCCTTCGAGCTCCGAGTAAGTCTTTAATTTTTACTCCTATTTAGGTCCTTGTTTTCTTATTATTATATTTAATATATGATATAGGTCTAGCTAGACCGAGCCCACTGTATATAATTTTGTCATTTGCTTGTTTTTAGGTACATTTTTTCGCCTGTACTGTGGCGTTTTGTACTGAGCTGGCCACCATGGCCACTCAGGCAGAACCACAACGTAACGTTACCACGTCTGGTGCACCCAAACCCATTGTTCCTGATGACGAGCCATTTAAGGGCGTCACCAGGAACAATGGCTTTGCTTTCAAGGCCTTAGATAACGTATCTATTGAATCCTATCTTGACAAATTCCGTGAAACCATGCCTGAAAAACACATTGTCTCTGCCAGTTGTATTTCTAACAATCGCATTGCTTTGTACATGAATTCCATGGAGGAGGTAGCTGACGCCATTGCCCGTGGGTTGACATATTGGCGACTCCTTCATGGAACTCACCCCTCTCATTCAACCTATCACTCGCCTTACGTTATCTAATGTCTACCCTGAGATTCCCAATTATGTTCTTCTCCACAATATTTCCAGTTTCTGTAAAGTAGTGTCCGCTGTCAAACCCATACCCCTTAGGTTAAAAAACAAACAGCTGTCCCACATAATGTCTTTCCGCCGACAGGTTCAGATCATCCTTAAGCCCAACATCACCCTCCCAGACCATATCAATTTTTCTCATTCTTGTGTCAGTTATCGAGTGTTTTTGTCTATTGAGTCAGTTCGGTGCTTCAACTGTGGGGAATTTGGTCACATCAGTCGTTTCTGTAAGAAACCCCACACCCAGGCCGATCCCATGCAACGAACCCATCAACCCCCTCAACCCCCCTCCAGCTTTCATGCACAAAAAATCAGACCCAAAGCACCCTCCGAACTCCAAACCTAACCCTCCTATCTCCTCCCGAGCCTCGATACGGGGGGATGCTGTAGCGGGACCCTCGGTGTCCCATACCGTTTCTGATGGGCCAGCGGCCGCTGCTGGTAAGCCGAGCACGGCTTCGACTACTGCTACTGCCGTTCGAACCACTACTACCATGGCGGACATTGAAGTCCAGTGCCGAGACTTCACCGCCACCCTCTCGGGCACCATCCGATGGTCCCTCTAGTGACTCCCCAATGGACACCCACAACTACATCTGGGGTACCCCACCTGCCCCTACTAGGCTCTTTGCTGATATCGTGTCAAAGCGAAAATTGTCCCCTTCCAAATCCACTGATGATAGTCCCCATCTTACTCCCTTGAAATCCCCACAACCCCAACGCAAACTTCGCAGGAAGAATGCATCTTCAAATAAACCGGACACCCCAACCCTCTCTCAGGTCCTGGATTCTCTTGTGTTGGAAAAGTTGGTCTAATTATACTCCCCTTTGTGCTCCCGGTACTACACCTGGCTCGGGAGTTACTATGCTAATTAATAACAATGTCGATCTTGTTTCCTCCAGTGTTGTCGCTACTGGCCACCTCCTTTTTGCCCAAATTAAGCACCAAAACACCTTGTATAACATTTATAATTTACTTGTCCCCCAAACTGACAATATTGCCACCCAAACCCTTGAGAAACTTAATAACCACTGTGACCAGCACTTTAGTGATGGCGCCATTAATATTGTCGGAGGTGATTTTAATTGTACTTGCGATCCTTCTATGGACCGCGCAGATCTAGGCTGACCGAACATCGTCCCCGGGTCTCAACGGCTCTCAAAAATGTTCTCACTAATTCTAATTTGTGTGATGTCTGGCGCAGACTAAACCCCCGAGTTAAACGGTATACCTGGATGAGGAAAAACCCTTTCTCTCCCTCTCAGGTTAGACTTGATCGACTTTATGCTCCTCCCACATTGATACCAGCTATTCGCTCTTTTCAAATTATTCCTTGTTCTCTGTCCGACCACTCTGCCGTTCATCTTTCTATCAAACCTCCATCCTCTCAACACAGAGGCAGTGCTTACTGGCATTTCAATAACTCTCTTCTCATTGACCAGAATTATCGTGAAATTATACATCTTTTCTGGTCAAATTGGCAAATGGAAAAACGTCATTTTAACGACGTATGCAAGTGGTGGGACCTCGGCAAGGCCCAAATCAAAACCCTCACCCAAAAATACAGTTCTAGACTCGCCAGAGAAAAACGAGCTGTCTTTCTTCGTATAAATTCCCAAATTGAGGAGCTTCAGTCTGCTCCAGACATCACACCAGAGGCCCAACAGGTCCTCAAAGAACAGCGTAAGGAATTAAATAAAGTATAGATCTGCTAATTGAGCGATAAAGTGAAATAAGAATTTTAGGGTCCCTAGTTTTAACTACTCTACCAATAAATCCATTTAACCTTGCGGCTTTTGAAGTAACATTGCTAATATGGGTTTTCCAGCTTAAGTCCCTAGAAATAATAACACCAAGGTATTTGTAGTTATCAACATTTTCCAAAGTGTAATCACCAATATTATACAGCGGTTTAGCAGGATTTCTAGAACGGGTCACAGTCATTAGCTTACATTTATTTGGGTTTAAAGCCATAAAGTTTAAATTACACCAGGTGTTTATGTGCTGCAGATCATTCTGGAGTGTCACTTCATCATCTGGAGTTTTAATGACTCTAAACAAAACAGTGTCATCTGCATATTGACGAAGATTCGACTGAACACAAAATGGCAGATCAAAAGCAAAAATGTTGAAAAGTAAAGGTCCAAGAACACATCCCTGTGGCACACCAGAATGGCACACCAAAACTGGAAAAATTGCAAAGACAAAGTTGCCAAAACACTAGCCTGCTGGAAACATATGTCAATTAATCTGTCCCTCAAAGGGAAAGTTTTAATTGCTAATCAGTTAGCCGCCACTAAAATCTTTCACTGTCTTGCCGTCCTCCCATGTCCTGAAAATAACCTACGTGAACTCCAAGGCTTGCTTGTCGATTTCGTCTGGTCCAACAAACGACACCTACTTAAAAAACGGACACTCTTTCAGAGCTGCGACAAAGGTGGGCTAGGTCTAGCTTGTCTCCAGGCACGCAGCCTCACTTTCAGATTCAAACTTCTTCAGAGGTATCTCCTTTTCAACCCCCACCCCTGTTTTACGTTAATGGATTACAATTTGCATAAATACAAACGTCTCAACCTCAGCTATCAACTTTTCCTTTTGGATCTAGACCCTAAATTCTTTACTAGTCTCCCCCTTTTCTACAGTGAAACACTGCGTGCCTGGATGAAAATCGGAGCTCGAATTGAAACACTCCCAAATTCAGTCAACCATATCATCAATCTACCAATCATTTACCCACCCCTCGTTAACCCCTTGCCGGGCAGTGCGGCCTTTGCTGCAAGGCTCTGGGCGGGCGGCACTCACTTCATCAAGCAACTCCTCAACTTCAACACCGGCAAGTGGCTTCCGGCTAAAGACATCCATCTGGTCCCTTCCTGCATCCGTCCTCCTTCTGTTCGTCTCTTTCAACGGGATACTCGCCTGCACCACACCATATCATCTTCCTTCCCGGAACTTTTCAATCTCGACGGTCTTTTTCAACATGTCACACCACTCGAAGATCTTCCCACTCGCCCCGTTTCTCCGGGCTGTGTCTTCGTCGACATGGACACAGATGTGTCCTCACTCTCGTCGAAATCACTTTATCTTCTCTTCAACCAGAACATCAACGACAACTCTTCTCCGACTTTAACACCCTGGCATGACCGTGGTTATTTTCCGTCTTTTCAAATCCCCTGGAGAGCAATTTACCAGCCGCCAACATCCAAGAAAGAAGGGGACGTCCAATATAAGCTTCTACACAATGTCCTACCCTCTCTTCCAGTTTTACATCACCTCAACTCCAACACCTCTTCTGACTGTGGGTGGTGCGGCGAGAGAGGAACCATCACACATCTTTTTATCACTTGCCCATCTATACAACCAGCTCTCAACCTTATTCACAGCCTCATCAGTCGTCTTCTTCCAAACCTTCAACTCAATTTTGACATTTACTGGACTCTCGTCCCGACTGCTCGGAGTCGAAACAAAGGGGCTGTCCGCCTGGCAAATTATCTTAGCGTCAGCCTAAAAAACGTCATTTACTGGCTCTATCATACTTCCAACCCCTCATACCCCTTATTAGTTTGGCAATACCGGTTGAAAAACAAAATCATCTTGGAACTTTAATTATCATAGGCTGAACAACTCCATCCCACTTTTACTCACAAATTGGTCAATTAATAACACTCTTTTCGATTACAGTAACGATCGAATGATATGGTTGATTTGAATTACCGCGTTTTTTTTATTGTTCTCTATAATGTTTATTTCTTTACCCTTGTCTTATCCCTAGGTTGACGGGCTTGAGCAGGTCTCGTCGCTTCCCAGACGAGCCGTGGTGTTTTTCGCCGCCCAAACCCGCCACCTATCCCGCATGGGGGACTGGCAGTGGGCACTTTTGTGCCCACACCAAAATCATGTGAATTTGATCCAGTGCCAACTTCGCTAATAAAACAAAATATTGATGTGTTTGCTAAGTATGTCACAATTATTGTAAACAGATCTCTTTCTTCCGGTTGTTTCCCTAATACTATAGCCAGAAGGTTGCTCATGTTAAACCACTCCTAAAGAAACCCAATTTGGACAAGGAAGTTTTCAAAAATTACCGACCAGTAGCGAATTTAAAGTACCTTGGAAAAACAATCGAGCGAGTTGTTTCATCACGGATCTCTGACCATGTTCGTGCTAATAACCTGTCGGACACGTTTCAGTCAGCCTACAAACCATTTCATGGAACGGAAACTGCTCTTCTTCGCGTCAACAATGACATTTTATCTGCCATGGATGAGGGGAAAATCACTGCATTAGTTTTGTTAGACTTAAGCGCCGCTTTTGACACTGTCGATCATAAAATCCTTCTCTCCCGCCTTCAATATCATCTTGGAATACATGACACAGCCCTGGATTGGTATAAGTCCTACCTTTTAAATAGGCCTCAGCATGTTTGTATTGGTAACGCTATCTCCGAGCCTGTTACTCTTGACTATTCTGTACCCCAAGGCTCTGTGCTCGGCCCACAGTGGTTTACTGTTTATACCTTTCCAGTTCGTGATATCATTTTGAAGTATAACTTAAATTACCATGTTTACGCTGATGACACGCAGCTTTACATTACTTTTAAATCTTCTCAAGAACCTGCTGATTCCTGCATTAAAACACTGGAGAAATGTATTCAAGAGATTCGAAGTTGGATGAGACAAAACTTCCTGAAATTGAACGATGAAAAAACAGAATTTGTTCTATTTGGATCACGTCAGCAATTGTCTAAAGTTTATATTCCATTTATTACAATTAGTGACTCGCAGATAATCCCCTCATTACATGCACGTAATTTGGGTGTTATATTTGACTCGACAATGACTTTAAAACCACATATCTCCAACATTGTTCGCATATCATCATTTCATATCAGAAATATAAGCCGAATTAGGAAATACTTGAATAAAAGTGCTGCTGAACAAATTATACATGCATTTGTCACATCACGGCTCGATAACGGGAATGCTCTCCTTTACGGTCTTCCGCAGAATCAAATATCTCGTCTTCAGCACATACAAAACACAGCAGCTCGTGTTGTGACTTTGTCCAGAAAGTCATGCCATATCACGCCAATCTTGAAAGAACTGCACTGGCTTCCTGTTTCACAGAGAATTGTTTTTAAACTTATGCTAATTGTTCACAAATCTTTTAATAACATTGCTCCAATTTATATTTCTGAACTACTTAAAGTCTACACTCCATCACGCAATTTGCGCTCCAGCAACATGTCACTCCTCAAGGAACCAACTTCAAAACGGAACTGGGGTGATAGGTCGTTTTCTGTCGCAGCTCCGAGACTCTGGAATCATCTTCCAACTAAACTCAAATCTTGTCATAGTATAACCAGATTCAAGTCGATGCTTAAAACTCATCTTATGTCACAACTCTTCAAAGATGATGTATATTTGTAATTGCATTGTAGGTACATGTATCTCGGTACATAATTTGTTTTCCCTATGCTATCATTGCATGTTGTTTGTATTAATGTTTTTTCTTTGTTTCCGCGCCTTGAGCGCCCAGCAGGGTGGATATGTGCGCGCTAAAAATCTTTATTATTATTATTATTAAGGAACCCATTCCCCCTCCCCTGCTCCCCTCCCTTTTCTCTTCCCCCTCCCCTCCCCTCCCCAAGACAAGGGTATCAATAAATTCAAAAATGTACTTTACTGTTTTTTCATCTTTGCTCTACTACCCTCAACCCCCCTTTTTTTCCCCCTCCCCTTATGCCTTGTTGCTACCCTTTGGAAGGACTTGGGGCATCCAGCTTCCGAAGGTAGCAACTTGGCCTTTGTGGCATTTTTTAGTTAAAGTATTGTTTTCTGGTTTTCATTGTCTTAATTCACTACTATTAAGGTACTGAATGTATTTCTTTATAATTCTTTTAATTTTGTATATATCTGTATATATGCTGCTATTTCAAGGAATTTGAAATAAAGTTTTCCTTTGAAAAGTAAAAAAAAGTATTTATTTATTTATTTATCGTGTATGCGGACGTGTTTCTCTCGAGCTCCTGCGTAAGTCTTTTTTTTTTTTTTATAGCTTTCCTGACCTTGTATGGTCCCTGTTTTCACTCTTTTTTTTGTATTATATTGTATATAGATATTGCTAGATCAAGTCCACCCTGTATATTTGTTCATTTGTTCATTTTGTTGTATTTTAACTCAGTTTTTGGTTCTTGTTTGTTGGGTTCTTTGCTTTGCTGGCCATCATGGCCGCGCGGGTAGGTCCCTCCACTGTTGGGCGTCCAGGCGTGACCACGGACGCCCATACCTTTCCCATTGTTCCTGGTGCCGAACCATTCCCGGGCGTCACCAGGAACAATGGCATTGCATTTCAAGCTGTGGAAAATGTGTCACTCAATGACTATCTCACCAGCTTTTCTTGTTCTTTTCCCGTTCTTTTCCCGATCTTCGTATCTGTTCAGCAAGTAGAATTTCCAAAAATCGTATCGCTGTTTACCTGAGCTCGAGGGATGATGTCGCCGACGCCATATCCCACGGGTTGACGCACGGCGACTCATTTCTCGAGCTCTCCCCTCTTGTTCAACCTATGTACTACTCGTCTGACCCTCTCTAACGTGTACCCCGAAATTCCAAACTCTGTCCTTGTCCAAAATATCTCTAGTTTTTGTAAAGTTGTATCCCCTATTCGACCTATACCCATGGGAATGAAAAACAAGAATCTCTCTCATGTAATGTCTTTTCGTCGGCAAGTCCGGGTATTGTTCAAGCCAAACATCACCCCTCCTATCAGCATAAACTTCTCCTTCTCCGGTATTAACTATCGTGTCTTTCTTTCCACGGAGACGGTCCGCTGCTTCAACCCCCTGAATGGGCCCACGCTGGGCACTCCTCTGCCTCCGGTGCCGACGAAATGGACACTGACAATTTCATCTTGGGCACTCCACCTGCCCCGACGAGGAAATTGTATTCCGATGCCGTGACTAAACGCAAATTCTCCCCTACCCAATCCCCTGATGACGGTCCCCGCTTGATTCCCCTGAAGTCTCCTATAAACTCCCAACGAAAACTAAGGAAAAAACCCAACCGACTGCCCCCACAGAACCCAGCACCCCCACTCAGGGACGTGCACAGGGTTGTAGAGGGGCAGGGGCTCAGAGTCTGAAAAGGGCAGTGTAATTCCATGCGAGCGCGCGTAGCGCGCGAGCTAAAAAAAATTTGGGCGTTTATTTATTAATAAAAACGCATAATATGTTTTTTAACATTACAATCAGATCAGATTATGTTGAAAGACGTATAGGCGCGCGCGACTATGCGTGAAATCTAGTTTCGCGGAGGGGCACATGCAGGCCCGTGCACAGGAATAGTAAGGGGCATCTCTGCTGACCTAATATTTATTCTAATTTTATTCTATCCTGACATCTTTCAACTAGGCAGGGCAGTCTATGCGCAACAGGAACTTAATAATTCATTCAAAAAAAACAAAACAAAAAAACCTTGGGCTAAAAAGGGCACTTTTTATACTAGGCAAAAAGGGCAGGGGCTCAAGCACCCTTTGGGACCTATGTATGCACGTGCCTGCCCCCACTCTGACCCAAGCTCTAGACTTCACCCGAAAACCCACGGCATCGCCAGTTCCTTCCACCCAACCCACCCCCACCCCTTCATCCCAATCCACCCCCATGCCCTCCCAAGCCACACCTTTCCTTTCCTCCCAACTACCCCACTCCCTTCCTCCCAACCCACCCCACTCCCCTCAACCACCACTGACCCTACACTAGTTGTCCCTGAAACCCCCCATCCCTCATCCAATCCAAATACCCTTCCCCCGCTCCATCCACTCTTACCACCATGTCCACCTCTGACTGTCTCTCCGTGGATGAAGCCAGCGAGGACTCGTCTCTGTGGGAGGAGGAGGAAGAAGCCTATCCTACCTCCCTCCCAACCCTCAATAAACCTCTCAATCACCAAGACCTTGTTGCATTCATCTCGTCTGTGAAATGCCAACGGAAACCTAAAGAAATCGCACGCAATTTCACCCATAACATACCTGGACTTGTTCGTCAACTCAAGCCCTTACGTAACAACCCACTCCTTCAAAATGCTATGCAGTAGAGGATAAAAAACTCATAAAAAAAACTCGAAGCTAAATAACTCTCTTACCATGGATTTCTTTGTTAGATTCGTTTTCCTCTCCTTTGTAATGGCACTGTCACTAATTACCCTTAACACCGGAGGCTGTTGCAATATCACCCGTAATGCCTCTCTGAAAGATTATTTTGAACTTCTTGCCCCCAAAAATTATATTATTCTTCATCATGAAACTTATAACGTTAAAAGTAATCACCCCTGCTGGAAAAATTGGCCCAACTACATCCCTATTTGTGCTCCTGGGAGTGCACCGGGATCTGGAGTCACCACACTTATTCATCGCAATATCGAAGCAATAGCCTCCGGTGTTATCGCCAGTGGATCTATTTTATATGTTAAAGTTAAAATTAATAATGATATCTTCAATATTTATAATGTCCTTATTCCTCAATCTAACTCTTTTGCTCTTAAGTATATTAATGATATGGATCTCAATTGTAATCAATGTAGTGACGGTGCCATTATTATCGGAGGTGACTTTAATTGTACTGATAATCCTTTTATAGATCGTCTGAATAAGCCGACTGAGCATAGACCCCAAATGGCTCTCAGGAATCCTTCTAATAGCAAATTCACCTGGTTTAGGTTTACTAATTCTGATCGAGTTTCTAAAGCCACACTTGATCGTTTCTATATCCCCTTTAGTTTCATTCCGTCTGTTCGTACCTGCTCCATTTTCCCCTGTTCGTTCTCTGATCATTCTGCTGTTTCTCTTGTATTCAGCACTCCCTCTCTTCATCCCACCAAAAGTACCTACTGGCACTTTAATAAGTCCATTCTTGATGATATAAATTACCGTGAGATCCTTCAACAATTTTGGGCCAATTGGCAAAGAGAAAAACACACATTCCGTAATATTCTTTCTTGGTGGGACCTGGGTAAAGCTCAAATTAAAAAGCTTACCCAGAGTTATTGTTCTAAAATTGCCCAAGAAATACGTCGCATATTTCAAAATATCAATCAATACATCGATAATCTTCAGTCTACGCCAGACATCACACCAGAGACTAAACAAGTTCTGCAACAGCAGAGAGAAGAATTAAATGTATTCTTGAAAAATAAAGCCCAGGGTGCCCTCGTCAGATCCCGCTTTCAGCATATTAATGAAGTAGATACCAGTTCTTCTTATTTCTTCCATCTCGAGCAATCTCATTCTCAATCTAAAAATCTTTCTTGTGTTCGCCTTCCCTCGGGGTCGACTCACAGAGTACCCCGCAGAAATCAAAACCCATTGCCGCAACTACTACAAAGACTTATATAGTTCTGTTCAAACTGACGAGGGCGCCCTCGAAGATCTCCTACGAGATTTATCTCAGTTAGATCCCGCGGACGCAGAGGACCTTGATGTTCCTCTGCGTCCCGAGGAACTTGATGCCGTTATCAAGCAGCTTGGCAAAAACGAAACCCCTGGTTTCGATGGTCTTACTTCCGAATTCTTTTCTTCCTTTTGGCCCTTGTTTAAAAACGATCTGTTCGAAGTTCTCCTATTCGCAACAAATTCTGGTTCCCTCCCCAACTCCTTTCACAAAGCAATAATTACTCTGATCCCCCAAAAAGGAGACCTTTCTGACCTGTCCAATTGGCGTCCTGTCTCGATCTCCTTACTCAACACAGATTATAAAATCTTTGCCAAGCTGCTTGCTAACCGTTTAAAACAATCAATAAATGATATTATCAATGAAGATCAGTCATACTGTGTCCCCGGACGCAGTATTTATGATAATCTAAATCTCACCCGAGACGCCCTTTATTATTGTAATTACAATAACCTACCTTTAGCCGTGGTCAACCTTGATCAAAGAAAAGCCTTTGACAATGTTGACCACGGCTACCTCTTCAAGACAATGAGAGCCATGGGATTTGGGGACAAATTTGTTTCCTACCTCGATCTTTTGTACAGCGGCGCCGAGAGCCACATCAAAGTCTGCGGCTCTTTGACCGCATCATTTCCTTTTGAAAAGGGTATACGTCAGGGATGCCCGCTCTCGGGGCTGCTGTACACAATAGCCATTGAGCCCTTTCTTAACAAATTACGTAACGATCTCTCAGGTAAAAGTCTGCTTCTTCCTAATACAAATAGATACTGCTCAGTCTCGGCTTATGCAGACGATATTTCTATATTCGTCGCCTCCGATGAGGGATTTGACATTATGATTAATGCCTATTGTATATTCAATAAATCCTCTGCTGCCTGTCTCAATTATCAGAAATCCAAGGGTCTATGGGTCGGCTATTGGACCGATAGAATCGACAAGCCCCTTTCTTTCCATTGGAACAATCAAGGTTTATCCTTTCTTGGAGTTCACCTAGGTAATAACAACACATACACTCAAGAAAACTGGGTTCAATGTAAAAATAAACTACGAAAAACTATCTCCTCCTGGATCCGTGTTTCAAATTCCCTATCATTCAAAGGAAAAATTCTTGTCGCTAATCAACTCGCCGCCTCTAAACTTTTTCACTGTATTGCTGTTCTCCCCTGTCCTAATAACGTCCTAGGTGAACTCCAAGACATGCTTGTCGATTTTATCTGGTCCAACAAAAAACACTTCCTCAAAAGACAACTTCTTTTTCAAAACCCCGATAAAGGTGGACTTGGTTTAGCTTGTCTCCAAGCACGGAGCCTCACTTTCAGATTCAATCGTATTCAACGTTATGTCCAATTTAATTCCCATCCTTGTTTCTTTCTAATGGATTACTTTCTTCGACAATACAAACACTTAAATCTTGATTACCAAATCTTTCTTACTGATATCGATTCCAAATATCTCACCAGTCTGCCTGTTTTCTACAGTGAGGTCCTGCGTGCTTGGATGACACTAGGAGCTCGAGTTGAAACACCCGCCAAATCAATCAACCATGTTTATAAATCTCCCCCTAATCTACCCTCCTTTTATCCGTGACTTGCCCGGGCACTCGGTTCTCTCTGCTCGACTCCTTGCGGGTGGAGTCGGGCTCGTCAGAAACCTCATCAAACTGAACACCGGCACCTGGCTGAATGCTGAGGATCTTCACTTTCCAACCTCGAGTCTCCGTCTCCCTTCACTTCTACAGAATGAACTCTCTCGCCTGCACCATGCCATCTCTACATCCTTTCCGTCACTCTTCGACAACACCGGACTTCTTCAGGACTTACCTCACTTCTCCACCATCGCCTCTCGCCCTGAATCACCCGGCCAAGTCTTCCTGGACGGTAAAACGGACGGCCTCACTGCAACCTCCAAATCTATCTATGGAAAGTTTAATTGCCACGTCAACGAGCTCTTTTCGTCTTCATCTACCCACTGGCATGAACTTGGTTTCCTCCCTCCTTCACACAACATCCCATGGAAAGCAATCTACCAGCTGCCAACTTCCAAGAAGGAGGGAGATGTCCAGTTCAAACTCTTCCATAACATCCTGCCGTCTCTTACCGTCCTTCATCACCTGAATCCTGCCATCCCATCATCCTGCGGCTGGTGCGGCGAGAGAGGCACGATCCATCACCTCTTCATCATCTGTCCGTCCATTCAGCCCGCCCTCAACCTTCTGCACAAGCTACGTTCGCACCTGCTTCCTGATATCAAGCTGAACTTTGACCTTTACTGGGCCTTGATTCCTCACGCCCGGGGTCGAAGCAGGGAGACCGTGTGCCTGGCAAATTTCCTAATAATAAGTCTAAAAAACGTCATCTACTGGCTTTACCGAACCACTAATTTCTCCTCCCCCCTTGTAGTATGGACCCACCGATTAAAAACAAAAGTCATTCTCGAGCACAATTACTATATCTTCACCAACTCTCAACAAATTCCTCCTTAAATGGTCCATCAACGATACTCTCTTTACTATGCAAAATAACAAAATAACATGGTTGATTTAATTCTGTAATAATTTAATTTTTCCCTCCCTCCCCAGGTCACCGAGGCGTGGGTAGTCGCCGCCCCTCCTGGGCGGGACGTGGTGTCTCACCCCGGTGGCCTGACCATTTCCCAACAGGGGCCTACTGGCAGTGGGCACGAGGTGCCCACATCCAGACGCCAGTGAGCCCCACTCCTCCTTCCCTTCCTTCCCGTCCCTAAGTCCTCACCTTCCCGCTTAATTATGACTGATACCTGGTGATTGCTATTTAATGTTTCAATTATTGTACTGATTGATTTAATTATAATTCATGTATATTGATCAAATTAATTGACTGTCAAGTTTACTTGATAATGTTTCAATTATTGTACTGATTTAATTATAACTCTTTTATTTCTGTATATAGGCCTACTGTGTTCTTTAAGGATTTTGAAATAAATTTTCCTTGAAAAAAGTAAAGTATTTATTTATTTATTTATTTATTTATTTATTTATTTATTTATTTATTTATTTATTTATTTATTTATTTATTTATTTATTTATTTATTTATTTATTTATTTATTTATTTATTTATTTATTTATTTATTTATGTTCACTCACACCATCGAACAGCGGAAAATTGCCAATAATAGGATGGGATTAATAAAACATCATATAAATATATAAATATTTTACAAAATACAGAAAGAAGGAAATTCATTTAAGCCCTCATAAGAGTGTTTCGGATTAATCAAAACATATATATATTTTTTTCTCTCGCCATAATTATTTTTTTTCGCAAAACTTTTTAAATCGTGTTCAACTTCTCCTTTTCTTTTCTTCTCGTTTGATGTAAAGGATTTTATTTCATCGGTGCAGTAACGCGAGCTGGTGTTAGCTCTAATTACACCAAGAACCAACAGTGCGGCTCACCAGCCACAGAGGCACAGTCCCAACCCGGAGCGGTGATTATATTCCATTGCGATCCACCTGTGTTGGCCCAGTATGTCAGCTTGGATATAGATCCTACACGCCCTGATGTTCAAGACGCAGAGTTGCATATTGCTGAGGTGACAGTAACCAGTGACTCAAATGTCGGTAATTACTTCAGCTCATTTTGTTCACTGAATTGCACGCTCCATACAGGATCAGTCTCACTGTCTCCTCAGTTGTTTAGAATACACATTATATTATTTGTTGCAGTTGTCGTCTTAGGGGAGGATTGAGGATATTTTAAAGGAGGGTTTCAGATGGTTGGAATCTATGTCTGTATGCAAAATTAGCCCCGCAATCGACCCACCATTTGTTAAGACATAGACTACATTAACTAGATTCGAACAATGTTTTGTTCTTCAATATTATATAAGGCTCTCAAGACCTATATGTAAATATTTGTTTTCATTTTTTAATGGCATGACCAAGGGAGGAGTCAGGGCCCTCTGGACCCCCCTCTGGGTCCGCCCCTGTAATTATCTCCCACACCTCTATTTTTTCATTTCCTCCTCAATCCTCTGACCTGACCTCTCCCTACTCCTCGACCCCCTCTTCCTCCCCATTCTCAAATGTAATAATTTAATTTTACAGTTACCTGTTTCTCTTGATATATATCTTACAATTATTACACCCCTCTTCTTGTTTTCGAAAAGCTGTATCTATCATTGGAAAACCCG
Source organism: Zoroaster sp. YZ-2022 (assembly GCA_029582265.1). Classification (NCBI taxonomy): domain Eukaryota; kingdom Metazoa; phylum Echinodermata; class Asteroidea; order Forcipulatida; family Zoroasteridae; genus Zoroaster; species Zoroaster sp. YZ-2022. The sequence continues at coordinate 30,427,728 of CM055823.1, forward strand.
CATTGCAAAGCTCAAATTTTGGCGATCCTTTCGTTGCTTCAATTGCTGTTGACGGTAACGTGGATACGTACATGCACACTCGTAAGTCACCAAATATTGTTTTATATTATGTGGGTAAAGGGTCCCCGGTATCACACTTCTACCTTACTGGCACCATGAAACAACACCAGTATTACACCACTACAATTACCATTTCTATCATTACAACCGCAATCCTCACCATCACCACTATCACCAGCAACACCACACCACTACAAACCGTCCAAAATTACAACCTCAATCCTCACCATCACCACTATCACCATCACCAACATTACCACCACCGCCTCCATCACCATCAACACTTCCACCAAAATAACATCAACAATCACCATGATAATCCCGAGGGGTGGGGATATATACTCCCCAATTGTTTTGAAGGTGGAAATCACCATTGCACTCATCATAAAAATATTTTCCCAAATTGTTACAAAATTTTGCGATATGTTTCCATCAATTCACTCTAGCCCCTTTAAAATAGATAATGCACACTGTATTGCATCACAGAGCGTCTAGATCTTATAGCTAAAGCTTCCAGGATCCTTGGGCGGGCCCCTGACCATATGTAGTTTTGACGCGCTGAGTGATGGCCTGACTTTATCCCTTGATGTTCACAATATATTTGAGCCCCCTCCTCCTCCTCCTCCACCGCCTCCACAACATGAATCCCAGTAATTTCCATCTTTGTTACATGAATCCCAATAATCTTCATCTTTGTTACATGAATCCCAATAATCTTCATCTTTGTTACATGAATCCCAGTAATCTCCATCTTTGTTACGTGAATCCCAATAATCTCCATCTTTGTTACATTAATCCCAGTAATCTCCATCTTTGTTACGTGAATCCCAATAATCTCCATCTTTGTTACATTAATCCCAATAATCTCCATCTTTGTTACGTGAATCCCAGTAATCTCCATCTTTGTTACATGAATCCCAATAATCTCCATCTTTGTTACATGAATCCCAGTAATCTCCATCTTTGTTACATGAATCCCAGTAATCTCCATCTTTGTTACATGAATCCCAATAATCTCCATCTTTGTTACATGAATCCCAGTAATCTCCATATTTGTTACATGAATCCCAATAATCTCCATCTTTGTTACATGAATCACAACAATCTCCATCTTTGTTACATGAATCCCAGTAATCTCCATCTTTGTTACATGAATCCCAATAATCTCCATCTTTGTTACATGAATCCCAGTAATCTCCATATTTGTTACATGAATCCCAATAATCTCCATCTTTGTTACATGAATCCCAATAATCTCCATCTTTGTTACATGAATCACAACAATCTCCATCTTTGTTACATGAATCACAATAATCTCCATCTTTGTTACATGAATCCCAATAATCTCCATCTTTGTTACATGAATCCCAGTAATCTCCATCTTTGTTACGTGAATCCCAGTAATCTCCATATTTGTTACATGAATCCCAGTAATCTCCATATTTGTTACATGAATCCCAATAATCTCCATCTTTGTTACATGAATCCCAATAATCTCCATCTTTGTTACATGAATCACAACAATCTCCATCTTTGTTACATGAATCCCAATAATTTCCATCTTTGTTACATGAATCACAATAATCTCCATCTTTGTTACATGAATCCCAGTAATCTCCATCTTTGTTACATGAATCACAACAATCTCCATCTTTGTTACATGAATCACAATAATTTCCATCTTTGTTACATGAATCCCAATAATCTCCATCTTTGTTACATGAATCACAACAATCTCCATCTTTGTTACATGAATCCCAGTAATCTCCATCTTTGTTACATTAATCCCAGTAATCTCCATCTTTGTTACATGAATCACAACAATCTCCATCTTTGTTACATGAATCCCAATAATCTCCATCTTTGTTACATGAATCACAACAATCTCCATCTTTGTTACGTGAATCCCAATAATCTCCATCTTTGTTACATGAATCCCAATAATCTCCATCTTTGTTACGTGAATCCCAATAATCTCCATCTTTGTTACATGAATCCCAATAATCTCCATCTTTGTTACATGAATCCCAATAATCTCCATCTTTGTTACATGAATCACAACAATCTCCATCTTTGTTACATGAATCCCAGTAATCTCCATCTTTGTTACATGAATCCCAATAATCTCCATCTTTGTTACATGAATCCCAGTAATCTCCATCTTTGTTATATGAATCCCAGTAATCTCCATCTTTGTTACATGAATCCCAATAATCTCCATCTTTGTTACATGAATCCCAGTAATCTCCATATTTGTTACATGAATCCCAGTAATCTCCATCTTTGTTACATGAATCCCAATAATCTCCATCTTTGTTACATGAATCCCAATAATCTCCATCTTTGTTACATGAATCCCAATAATCTCCATCTTTCTAACATGAATCCCATGCAGTAATCTCCATCTTTGTTGCATGAATCCCAGTAATCTCCATCTTTGTTACATGAATCCCATGCAGTAATCTCCATCTTTGTTGCATGAATCCCAGTAATCTCCATCTTTGTTACATGAATCCCAATAATCTCCATCTTTCTAACATGAATCCCATGCAGTAATCTCCATCTTTGTTACATGAATCCCAATAATCTCCATCTTTGTTACATGAATCCCAGTAATCTCCGTCTTTGTTACATGAATCCCAGTAATCTCCATCTTTGTTACATGAATCCCAATAATCTCCATCTTTGTTACATGAATCCCAGTAATCTCCATCTTTGTTACATGAATCCCAATAATCTCCATCTTTCTAACATGAATCCCATGCAGTAATCTCCATCTTTGTTGCATGAATCCCAGTAATCTCCATCTTTGTTACATGAATCCCAGTAATCTCCATCTTTGTTACATGAATCCCAATAATCTCCATCTTTGTTACGTGAATCCCAGTAATCTCCATATTTGTTACATGAATTTCCATCTTTGTTACATGAATTTCCATCTTTGTTACATGAAACCCAATATTCTCCATCTTTGTTACATGAATCCCAGTAATCTCCATCTTTGTTACATGAATCCCAGTAATCTCCATCATTGTTACGTGAATCCCAGTAATCTCCATCTTTGTTACATGAATCCCAGTAATCTCCATCTTTGTTACATGAATCCCAGTAATCTCCATCTTTGTTACATGAATCCCAATAATCTCCATCATTGTTACGTGAATCCCAGTAATCTCAATCTTTGTTGCATGAATCCCAGTAATCTCCATATTTGTTACGTGAATCCCACTAATCTCCATCTTTGTTACATGAATCCCAGTAATCTCCATCTTTGTTACATGAATCCCAATAATCTCCATCTTTGTTACATGAATCCCAGTAATCTCCATCTTTGTTACATGAATCCCAATAATCTCCATCATTGTTACGTGAATCCCAGTAATCTCAATCTTTGTTGCATGAATCCCAGTAATCTCCATATTTGTTACGTGAATCCCACTAATCTCCATCTTTGTTACATGAATCCCAGTAATCTCCATCTTTGTTACATGAATCCCAATAATCTCCATCTTTGTTACATGAATCCCAGTAATCTCAATCTTTGTTGCATGAATCCCAGTAATCTCCATATTTGTTACATGAATCCCAATAACCTCCATCTTTGTTACGTGAATCCCAGTAATCTCCATCTTTGTTACGTGAATCCCAGTAATCTCCATCTTTGTTACGTGAATCCCAGTAATCTCCATCTTTGCTATGTGAATCACAATAATCTCTACCTTTATTACATCACCGTCGCCACCAGCCTCTTCACATTATCGTTACGACGTTGTTATCATGAAGGTACGGAGCCCCTAAGGGGACAGGTAAAGAAAAAATCGGGAAGGTAAAAAAAAAGGGAAATGTATTTCGTCCCTCGAATTAATATTTCGTTCCCTCGAAATAACATTTCGTTCCCTCGAAATAACATTTCGTTCCCTCGAATTAATATTTCGTTCCCTCGAAATAACATTTCGTTCCCTCGAATTAATATTTCGTTCCCTCTAAATAATATTTCGTTCCCTCGAAATAATCAAAACAAAATCATACGTTGAAATAACAGCGTTGAGAAACAGGTATGTTAACCTTGCTAATATCAGCTATATAGTCCTCATTGTTTGTGTTGTCGGTATGATTTGTTTAAATTTCATTATGTTTAAATCGCAGTTCTTTCATATAGGCCTAAACCGATTTTAATTTCAATGTAGGCCGAGCTGGATCACGTTTAGTTTACGTTCCCTTCGGCTCCATTTTCGTATAGTTCGATCATTCCCGCCCACATAATTAAGGATGCAGTGTCCCACGCCACATGAAGTAGAACATTTATATTTGGGGAGGGGTTTAATTATTTGTCTTTGATAATACTGGTTATTGTTTACGGATCATTAGATCTAATTTTGTGCTGCTTCTCACTTCAGCGTTCATTTAAAAAATCATGATCGAATTTGAGCATAGCTTTTTTTGACAATTATCGTAGCCCCTCTTTATCTACTGCTGTAGAATAACAATCACGAGCTGACTTCCATTTCGATGTAGGTCTATGATGTCGGGGCTGAAGTCTTTCCTTTTGATTTATGAATGTGATATAGGGCCCGCTAATTTTACATTCAACAACGGGCCCAATTCCATTGCGCAACTGTCACAGTTACGCAATTTTCCCTTAAGTCATAACACATTTCTTTTCTTTTCCCCGTTTCAGGATGATTTGGATAGCACAATGAAGACATGGAATAGGCACTTGATTCGTCCTTCAAGGAATGCCAATTCGCCAAGTGGTTGTCCCGACGTTATGTATCACATCCCTGAATTACACGATATACTGTGGCTATGGCGAGACACAGTAGTATTTATCAGCATAAGTAACGTCTTTAAAACAATTTAAATCTATCGACGATGTATTTAATGTATTTAATGTATTTAAAGATATCTTTAAATCATTTAAAGCTATATCTAAATGATTTAGAGATATCTACAAATCATTTCGAGATATCTTGAAACTTTAACAAAAAACTTGTTACGTGTGTCACTTATTTAGACAATTGCTTTTTTTAAATGATTTATAGATTTCTTTAAATATTTAGAGATATCTCTATATTTTTTAAAGAAATCTCTAAATGTTTATAGATAATCTTTAAATCATTGAGTCATCGATAATGTCAACAAATGGTAGGCCTTCTTTGGCTCGCCATATTATGTTTACGGAAAAATTTGAATTGCAATAACCCTAACAATGATGTACAATTTTTGTTAATGCAATGAATTAAAAAAAACTGTTTTCGTCACCCCAGATATAAAGTATAAAAACCTTTGTAATTAACTGAAATTGTTTACGCCTGCATTTAAGATGCCACTCATCACCTATACTTATCTCAGGCATTAACTTATTTCATTGAGGCACTCAGGAAATTTTGTCTAGAGGACTAGCCTTGATTGCAAGGCTGTCTGACTATCGGCCAGTTGGGTCTAGCTAGCGCAAGATAGCCTTGCAATCAAGGCTACTAGAGGACTGGAAAGTTAATTTTTACTGTATACATTATTTGTGCGCACGTTTCATATGGCCTGTGCAGGAAAATTTCAAAAGTGGTTTCAAATCCGAATCGAGTTATAGGCTGGGGTCGACTTGCAGAATCTTATCTTTCGATAATATAGTAAATTGGTCTAATCAAATGACAAGAAATTAACTTCCATCAGTAACATGAGGTTTTAAGGCCTTGATTATATTTCGATTATGCTACACACCGGTTTAGCGATGAGAATTCACATTCAACGACCAGTCATTCCATTCTGATTCGCGAGCAGTCATATGCAGCTTTCGTTCTTCAAATCGAACGACAAAAAAACTGCACCTGTGACCTTAGCCTTTAATCAAGACGTGGGCGAAAACACTGTACATGTATAACTTTTATTTCAAACTCACCCGGCGGAACTTTTCGTGCTAGATGTCCGCCATCCGGGGTACCACGAGGGCTTTAATCAAATGTTAGTTTGACTCCAGCCATAAAAATCCCAGTGTGCTGGATATTGCAGTGTGAGCCGTATTGGAGGATATTAGGCCTATAACTTGAGCGTTACTTTCTACAATATTGTGTTGGACAACTTGAGAAGAACAAATAAACGTTAACAATAATTTACAATCATGTTTCAGGTGAACTGTTATGTTTTGTTCCTAAATACTAGGCCTACAGCAACAGGAACGTTGTGTTGATATCCTCGATCAGCAATAACAAAGTTTTAATTATTTGGTATTAAAAGGAAAGGTATCCTGAATAACAGAGTATTGCCCATAGCCTATTTGCTTAAACCCCTGTCACACCAGGGCTGCAATCGGGCTGCGCTCGGGCTGCGACCACAAAATCATGAAAGCGCAGAGGTGAGCGCAGTAAGGTCTCCTAGAACGGATCGATGACGCAGTGGAAACTCGCTTGGTCGGGAGAGGAACGCCATGGTCGCCCTGGGACGCCTGACCGCGGCGACCGTTTTGTGCATGCACAAAATGGTCGCCGAGGCTCGGCGCTCTGATCAGATCGCTGTATCAGGACTCAGTACGGTGGCAGCGCAAAGCGAGCGGCATGAGCGCAAAGCGAGCGCAGCAAGGACGCACACGAGCGTCTTGTGGTCGCAGCGGGAAATAAATCTTGTCCGCTGCGTCTGTACTGAGTTCTCACTACGTCCATTGCGATGTCGCTACGTCTCTCTCCCGTCCTTGTTGCGCTCTTACTGCGCTTCTACGGAGCGTTATTGCACTTCTTCCCGCTCGTACAACGTCCACACGGAGCTGCCGCTGCGACTATGCCGCTCCTTATACGCCCATGCGCGTCCAATGGCGATCTTCCGACGTTTGCAGTAGGCTCACAGTACGATCCCACTTGTGATGTGATAAATGATGATAAATAGACCCCACAGCTGTGATGTGGCCTCGTCAAGCGGGGAAAGCGGACTGATGACTGGCGGTCGCAGCGGGGTCTATTTATGCTCGCCGCGCGGACGCATCGAACGTTTCGAGAACGTATTGCGGACGTCATAAGGGCGTAACGCGAGTGCGCTTGGTCGCGTAGAGCGCCGTGGGAGCGCGTTCGAACTCCACACTGGACGAGATGGGAGCGCGGTGGGTCGCAGCAGGAGCGCCGTGAGCGCGATGGGAGCGTACTAAAATCTCCGTTGTTTGACATTTTCAGAAATTTTCGGACAGTTTTCCGCGATCGTAATGCGTTTTGCAAAAAATTAAAGCGCACAGCGAGCTCCGTCCCGTCGCAATAGAGTGTGACAGGGCTTTTACATTGCATCAACCAGAAGCCTAAACAAGAGACGGTCAAGAATGTTCAAGACGTGGTCAAATCTGTGTAAACCAAGTGACGCTCATGTTCCCCAAACCTGTTTTTCAAAACATAAGCCAACCAAACGAAATAACAGTCAGTGATCGTACAAAACTAGTAGGCATTTTTTCAATTTTTAATAAATTATTCAAGTGATTCTATATGTTCTCTTTAAAAATTAATAATTATTGAGTTTCTTGATTAAGTTATTTAGGCGCATTACTAATAAATATCAGTTTATGTGCACCCCTTCTTGCACCTTGCAATGTAACACAGTTCTGTTGAAAACTTGGAAACGAGCTCCAATAAAACTATTAAAATCACTGAGAAATAATGATACAGCCTGAATTAAAGAAGCTTAAATTCAGGGGTGGAAACAGGGGCCTTGCCCAGAGGTGCTAAGTGTCGATTTTTTTGTCTGAATAACCCAAAGATTGCAGGGGACCGAGCCAATATAAGTCCTCTTCCCAAAAACAAAAATTACCCCAACACTAAAAGAAAATAACCATAACCAAAACCCATAATCATAACCATAACCATATTATACATATCGACAATAACAATAATAATAAATTGGGGAAAATGTAAAAATAAAAATATTACAAAAATACAAAACTCTTCGGATGGTATGGGCCTAGTTACATTAATGTGGATCAAAATTTGTGGCGGGCAAAGAAAGTAACTTGTGGGCAAATCCTCCCACCCCCCGCCCCCGCAAGTGCCGCCACTGACGACTTGTCTACAAGTCTAGGACAGGCGTGACATGACTAGCCCGAGCATCTGACGTATGATTTTGTTTTGATTATTTCGAGGGAACGAAATGTTATTTCGAGGGAACGAAATACATTTCCCTTTTTTTTTGCCTTCCCGATTTTTTCTTTACCTGTCCCCGGCTCCGTACTCCGTAAATATGCATTTAATACCTCGTCATTTATTTGTCCCAATAGTTTCAGGTGATTTACATCCATGGTGGCAATTGGATTTGAGTAGCGAACACTGCTTGGGAAAAGTAACCGTCACACTCAGAAAAAACTGTTGTGGTAAGTATCTGCATATGCCATTTCAGTTTTGCTTCATTGTATATCGCTAGTAAAAGTCAAGTGACAATCATCTTTAAAATGGATTTTATACCGTTGGTAAAATGTCTGTAAATGCTTCCTTATACGAGTCAAGAAATAATATTATTGAAGGTTCCAGCGTTTTCGCTGTGTCATTAACGAGAAAATTGTGAAAGCATATGGAGAGTGTGGTGTATTAATCATTCTAATGTGGAAAATGGATCGCGTTTGCAGGCTAGGTTGTCGAGAGGTTAAGACGTCTGCAATCGTTAACAGGAGATCGTGGGTTCGAATCCCGCCCGAGTCGCCTGAAGTTTTTCCCCACAGACACTGGAAAGCACTGAGCATACAGTGCTATACAAACGTCGATGTAGGGCAAAATTTAATAAATAGTATTTAATCTTGTAATTGGGTAACAACCAAAGGTCTATAAACTCTATTTAATATTATAGAAAACATTGTAAGACGGTGGTTTGTATCATTCTAGCTCTGAGCATTGTCTATGGCATGTGGTCATTTGAACCACAACACGCAAAATGTGCGGATTTTTAGACAAACTTACTCGGTCAAACTCAACTGATATGAGAACATTTTCCTTACCCTCAACTCCCCGCAAATGTTCTCAGCTCCCTCCAACTTCATTCCTGCATCTGCCTCTGTTCGAGGATCTGCGATGTCCATAATCAACCCCCTGCCCACCTGATCTACAGTCATAATTGTTCAAATCTTCATATAGGCCTGTACGTTTAAAACCGATTCTATTTTTACTTAAATGTCATTGAAATTCGGCTATCAAACTTATGCCACTGTTTCTTTTTAAAGGAAATCGTTTCATCGCTGCAAAAGTGCGAGCTGGAAAGAGCTCAAACTTCTTGGATAATCAACAATGCGGTTCACCAGCCACCGAGGCACAGTCTGTTAAAGGAGCAGTGATTGAATTCTTGTGTGATCCACCAGTTAGAGCCCAGTACATAAGCTTGGATATAGATAAGTCAAGCCCTGATGTTCAAAATACTATGCTGAATATTGCTGAGGTGACTGTGGAAGAGTACACGGCTGGAGAATGTACCAAACGTGACGGTAAGAAGACGGTCATTTCTTTTTCTACATTTTCGACAGAGGTCGTTAGAGCGTTAATGGATTGAGCATGCGTATTGACAGAAGGTTATTCACAGTTTTGTCTATAGTTGGCGCCACTGATCTCTATACTAACTGGATAGGAGATCACGCCGATTGACTGAAGCTCGTTGTTCGCCATCTTTGTTCCCCCAAGAAAGAAGGAGCATGCGTGACGGCCAGACAGGTTTACTGCTACCCGACCAACGACAATGCCGAGTGCTGCTGAACTGGTTGTTGTATGCTAAAATGACATTTGACTCGTGACCTTTTGGGGGAACCAACATGGCGGTTGTTTACTTAAACTTTTTATAGGCCAATCAACGACCATCTCCTCTCCAGTTAGTATAGAGATCAGTGGTTGGCACTCGAACTTTGCAGTGCCCTCTACCGACGGCGTTGTCGAGAAATTTAATCTAAGGAGACTGCATGTATTTTGCTGCACTGCCCATCCATCCGTTCATCTGTTTGACCATGTTTTATCAAATGGCTTAACCTGTCATTTCCTGCAAAACTTCACTTGGTATTATTATTCATTTTGTGTTATTATTGTCTCTTTCAGATGTTGCTCCAGCTCCGTGGAAGTCAGCATTCTACAGCAGACTGTACAGCGGAAGCTTAATCGGAAACCCCGACCCACTTTCAATGGTGGTAGCTAAAATCTCATATTGTGCGCCGTTTACTGCATCGACCATGATCTGTGTTACACCTTCGATTTCGCGCCAAGAACCGGTCAGTGTCATCTCTACAAACTGCTCGCGGCCAATATAAACCCAGTTGAGAACGCTGATTTCTCTGTCTTTGAATTAGTTAAATGTTTTTCTGAACTGCCGTTGTGCAAGGCTTAAATGAGCATGATTAAAGATAATTTGGCCATGAAGGCCTACCACTAATTGGAATGCATAGTTAATCAAAGCACCCAGTAGTATCTGTTTGTAATGTTGGCCTACACTATTGGCAATTCTCTAAAATCAGATAATTGTAATGATGTTAACATATTTTGTGTAAAATTATTTTAAGAGATGTCATTTAAAATCGAAAAATTAATTGCGATCAACTAAAGAAGTTCTATGTATATCAAAAATAATGTGCGTGTTATTAGAAAAAAATATCTGACGTCACGCTTTGAGCTACAGGCGCGTGAATTTACGCCAGATCCTGGCCGTGTGGCCGCCATTTTCCCCCGATGCTCAACTGTCTGTATTCTTGATATAGGATAAAGACTAGGGACCAGTCTAACACGACGCCAAAGTGGCTATCATCAAGACACTGATGCAAATTCACCGCTAGAGGGCTAGGATGTACGCAGATCGGATCAGCACAAATATGTTTCCTACCAGGACGATCCATGATATGATTTTTCCAGAGTTGACATGGTCTGTTCTCCGCTTAGTGCACATCGTAGCCCTCTAGCGGCGAATTTGCATCCAGTGTCTTGATGATAGCCACTTTGGCATCATTATGAGCATTATGCGTACACATTATCTGCGTATGTTATGGTACTACACGCGCGTATACTTCTACCAGCCAATGATCGCTGGAGATATTCCGTGCGTTCGCACATCAACTGCAAAATACGCCAAACGCGACGAACTATCACTGCCCTTTCGCCCACAGTGGTCTAACAATATGTGCCCTCAACAGCTCATGCACGGTGGGAATAACGTTAGGTGGAACAAAGCCGATAAGTATAATAGACTTGAGATCAAGTATTTGTCTGTATTTAATACATATACATACAGCACTCGCCTGAAATACCCTCCTCTATACTGGCAATTCATAGTATAGGTTATAGCCTTGAGATTGAAGGCCACCATAAGCAAAAAAACATGCGCATGAATTTTTGAGTGGCCTCTTAAAAATGTTGTCATGGTCGAAATTATAATAATTATATTTTCTGTTAAAGATTATTTGTAATGTAGGAACGACTAGATTGTTTGAAATCAGTAGAGATGTGGACAATTCTGGAAAGAATTGTGTTATACGGTATCCAGTATTCCAGTGGCAGATCCAGGAGGGGGCGTGTGGCCCCCTCTTTACCATCTATTTCCATTTTTTGGGGTCTTGTGCCCCCCTTGGCTGTGTGCACTTCTTTATCATCGTGCACCCCCTTTTTCTGCTCTGGATCTGCCCCTAAAGTGTTCAGATGCGTTTTGTGATAGTATCGTGGTGTATTTTCATTTTTTCGTCTTGAGTAAGAAAATAAGCTTTAAGTTATGAAGTATGAAAACACAGTTGATGAAGTCCATATAAAGAGACTCAGTTAGTTGAAGCATATTTTCTAGCAAAGTAACTTTGCAATTTGAACTTGCTATTATATTTGTGTGATTTCCTCGGCGTGTGGTAAATTGCAGTTTAAAGTAAACGCTCGTAGAATTCATTACCATGCTTTACAGAGTCTTGATAATGTATATGGATTAATATATTAGATATATACTGTTGTAGATATCCATAATTCTGAAAAAATGACATAATGTGAAAATTAAGTGTAAATTGTGATATTTATGATATTATTTATATATATGATATTTATGTATATTAGGCCAAACAAGTCTCCGGTTTCTGGTCATCGTTCGGCTTCAAAATCAGTGTGGTGACGCGCTATTTTTGTTATTTATTTATTTATTTATTGGTAATTTGTTTTCCTATTTTTGTTTTGTTTTTGCCAACAGAGAAATACGTGATGAATGTATACGCGGGATGAATCAAATTTTCCATAATTATACAAAGTATGGTAGCTAACGTTCATACCCCTATGTGGAAAAAGTCGTTTAAAACAGAGCACGGCAGAAATCCAATCGATCCAGCAATTTGGCTGCAATTGGACATCGTTTCATAGCAACAAATAAATAAATACATAAATAAACAAAATTAAATTAAAAATGCCGACGCCCGGGTCTGAGTCGACGGGCGTGAGTCAACTTTACAAACCAACCATGATCATACTATGACATCATAGCAGAGCTCATGAATATGCATATTTTCAACAACAAAAATGCCCAAAAAGGGATCAAAATACCCACAAATTTGCAATTAAAATGTAACGAAGAAACGAAACATGGAGATGGAGTCGTGCATTATTTAAAAAAAAAGCCACTGTAACGCTGATTAATAATAATAATTATCTTCAATGGAAGATACAACGTTGCTAATCAGATTATCAAATTAAGGAATTATTGTCCAAAATCTTACTTTGTGTGAGGTTGTACAAGTATTAATCAACCTGAGAAATGATTCCATATAAGGAGAAGAAAGGAATTATTGTGTCTAATTAAACAATACTATTGTCGTTTGGCAACTTTTTGAAAAACATATACATTTATTAAAAGCATGTAACAATTGTTCGACATTTTCTCAAAAAACGTGAGCATATTGTGATGAAACTTTCACAATTTAGTAAATCATGATTATTTCTTGAAAATAAAAGGGTTGAAAGAACATATATTTAATAATTCCAATGATGTATGTTCCCTTGTTGTTGTATTAAGATTTATTGTCATCTTGTAAGCTTAATTTCAGTGTGTTAAATAAATTATTTCATTTTGGTGTTGCAATTATCCTGTGTAACCTTGTTTGATTTCTTTGCTCTTGTTCCTTCCACGCGAAATAGAGCAGTTACAGCAATAGCATGAAGATCTGACGTCACGCTTGGAGGCTCGTGAATTACGCCAGATACCTGCTGTGCGGCCGCCATGTTTACTGGAGATTCAACTTTAACCTAAGTTTGTTGCTAACGCGTGAGGTTCGAAGCAGGGACGGTAGATCTTCAGCATAACTTATCCAATGAAATTCCTTGAATGGTACGGCTGTAGCCTGTCTCCATCAGTGCCAAGCTTGATTTTGTTTATATACACATTGTTTCTTGATTGCCATTATTTGGATACAATAATTATTAGCAAGAACATTATGCCTCGCAATAAAAGAAGAAAACACCCTTATTTTGTACGGAGTAAAATCATTTCAGAACTAATTGTTTAAATTTATGAGACAAAAATTCCACATTTAGAGTATAAACAAACTAAATTGCACTTCCTCATTATGTATGTGTTAATGATGGTGAAAGGAGCTAGCTTTACCCCGAAGGTTGATGACATTTCATATTATCTTATAGGTCAATCGTAAGTCAACATCAGTCAGTTTTAGAGTCAAGTCTCAACTGAAGTTAATGTCACCGAAAAAAAATTACCAACTCGTTGTGCATTCAAGTCATCAACTCTTGATTAAAGGGATTGTACAACATTGGTAAAATTCCTGAAATTACATCAATACTTTATAAGAAACCAACATGTGAAAAATCAGTTTATTTCGTTGCGTCGTTAATTGATAAAATTGATTACGGCCGTGATAAATGTCATATTTTGTTATTCATTTCATGGCAAAAATGACAAAATGTTAGACGAAAAATATCTCAAGATGTTTGGTATCATCACCGATTTCAAATCAAGTCACTTTGTAGATTATAATTCAGTAGTTCTAATAATGTGTAAATTTATATAATAACCAAAGGTATACACTTAGATTTATATGTGCAGTTATTGAAGGTTTGATTTGATCTGAACGGATTCCGAACAAAACGTGTTTTTTCCACGTTTTTATTTTTTAAATTGTTTATACCTCTGTGGTTCTGCCACACCTTAAACGTCATCACAGTCTATTATAGCAACGTTTGAAAACCCCAAACATTCCGAGCTGCCGTCGCGTTATCTCGGTTCATGCATTGGCGCAATCGACTATCCTGCAACATGGACAAACAAGAAAACGATCTGAAAATGTTGAAGCTTGAGAGCACGGTACTTTGGCTTCTTAGACGCGCGAGAGACATTTACTTGGTATTTTTGGTGTTTCAAGTGTGCAACTTTCCGTATGTGAACGGTGAACTAACAGGTAAGCGATTTTTAAATGAGATTTCATTTAAAAATGAGGAGAGACCGTTTGAAAGCATTATCAGGGATCGAAATTAACTTGAATTTTATGGTAGCCCACAGGACTAGTTATGTCAAAATTTTACTAGTCCTTATTTTTTTTTTGGTAGTGGTGAAAAAATGGTGAATATAAATACAAGAAAAAGAAATGAACCATGATATGGTGATCAACATGTTCTTGCTGAGATCATACTGAATGTTTTTTTGCGTGTTTTTATTTCATTTTTTTCACTATCCCATCAGACTACCCAAACCCCAGCAGCTAGTAGTCCCGCTGCTAAAACCACTAGCCTCAAGCCATGGACTAGTGTTAATTTCGACTTCAGGGCATTGTACATCTTTTTCAGTCTTATAAGAATGAAAAAGTGTACACTGCTGTCAAACGGTCTTTCATTTAAAAAATATATATATATATAATTAAATACTGTACTTCATTAGGTCTACTTGGTGTTAGTTTGATAATGCCGGTGTCAAACATCCATTTAAATAGTTATGTCTGAAATATTCATTTTAGTAAAATTAGTAAAATTACACGTTAGAATGAATATGAAAAAACCTCAATTCATTTTCACAATTTTAGAGTTAACAAAACAGGAAATTAAGCTGAATTCCACAGGTTGTTTTCTGTACATATAATTATACTACTTGATTCTGACAAAGTATGGATGTATCTACAGACGTTTTACCATAAGATACTGCCTTTAAGCATCTAAATGCCAAAATGTCACGCGATTTTTTTCTTTTGTTTTTTAAAATTTCTTTTAAAACATTATAAAATAGCCTCCCTGGGGGGAGGAGCACAAAACTCAAATGAACCGACAAATTATGTCAATCAGATATACCAACAAGTTTGTGAATTTACCTGACAGACACTATTTTGCCAACAAGTGTGTGGTAGGGGAGGGGGCTGCCCCCTTTGTTGTGCGTGTGTGATATTATATCTTCTTTCCCAACACTGTAAAAACTCCAGTGTAAACAACAAAAATCAATAAATAAAAATAAATAGATGAAAACATTCATTGATGTTCAAATTGGAAACCATTCACATTGACCATGAAGGAATTAAGTTATTTTAACAGCCTAGTTTTTGCCAGGTACGCAACACAAACAAAATTCAACCATTCCAAACATGAAGAAATGTTTTTCTTTATTCTTTCTCTGAGGCAATTATCTGAAAGTTTTAAATTGAAATTCACTCCAACCGATTGAAACTAGGGACAAATATTTAGCAAGTCGTCAGTTTTAATCTAGTTTCAATTTGAATTTCAATGTGAAAGTGTCCTCATACTCATGTACTGGAAGCAGTTATGCCAACATTACTTTCCTGTACCAAAAATTAGGATTCACACTAAATATACATCTTGAATTTAATTAAATTCTTGATTCTGTGAATTCTTGATTTGGTGTCATTTCTCGTATTAAAGGGCTGATACAAGGTTAGTAATGTTGACAAAACTACTTCTATGAGTATGCTTACTCTCTTTGAATCAAGATATACATTAAAGGGATGGCACAACATTGGTAATAAGTAAGACTAATTGCGGTGACACCATGTGGAATCTCAATAGCGGAGTGTCGTGGCCGAGCGGTCTAGCGCATCGAACTCAAGTTCTGGTGTTGCCAGCAGCAGGGTGTGGGTTCGAGCCCTGGTCGTGACACTTGTGTCCTTGAGCAAGATACTTAACCATAATTGCTTCGTCCTTCGGATGGGACGTTAAGCCGTAGGTCCCGTGTACTAGATTAAGTAATGCACGTAAAAGAACCCAGAACACTTATCGTGGAAGTGTAAGGGTTTACCCAGTGTTTCTGGTTCACATTGCAAGCGCCCTTGTTTACAGGTTTCCTCAGGCTTTCCAGGCTTACAGTGCTTAAGTGCGCTTTTCTGAGGCATCCCTTGGTTTCATTACCAGAAATGATTAATAATAATAATAATTGAATAGTAATTAGTTCTGAAAAGAACTGGGGGTACAACTCGACGTTTCGATCAGTATGCTCTGATCGTCCTCAGGAGAATGCCGGACTCTGGAAAATGCTGCTGCTTAAGTAGACTGCTGGAGGATCATCCCATGAATGGATGCTGGAGGATTAGTTCGTTGAGGCGCGCAGGCGGGAAACTGTGAGACTATGAGACTAGGATCCTAGGAGTTGGGGGAGAGGAGTGTGTGCTCACTGAACTGAATCAGGGGAAGGAGGGTGGTTGACTTAGGATATAGGGGATCCCTCAGTCTGGGGTGGGTTATGGACTTTGGATATAGAAGATCCTTCAGTCTGTAGTATAGGTCGCCAAATGTCGCTGATGAAGAAACCGATGTCCTGTGGCACAGTGTCGTGTTTGACGATCTCGATGGCCTCTCTGATGCGTCTGGGGTGCCATGCGTCGATGGGTGTGATGAGTTGGGCTGCCTGCCAGTCGATTTGGTGGTCCTTGATGTGCGAGTGCTTGACGATGGCGGACTTCTCGAAATCTCCTCTGCGGCCGTGTGCTCGGTGTTCCTTCAATCTGATGGGGAGGTTGCGTTTTGTTTCGCCGATGTACACCTTACCGCACTCACAGGGGATCCGGTAGACTCCCGCTCTGTTGTTTGGGTCCGGTTTGTCCTTGTGGGTATGTCGAAGTCCTTGGAGTTTGCTGGGGGCTGAGTGGAACACATCGATGCCTGCTTGTCGGAGGATGCGTTGTAGTTTGTGAGACGTCTCAACGAACTAATCCTCCAGCATCCATTCATGGGATGATCCTCCAGCAGTCTACTTAAGCAGCAGCATTTTCCAGAGTCCGGCATTCTCCTGAGGACGATCAGAGCATACTGATCGAAACGTCGAGTTGTACCCCCCAGTTCTTTTCAGAACTAATTACTACTCAATTGAGATTCCACATGGTGTCACCGCAATTAGTCTTACTTATCATCCTCACCATGCAAAGCTACAAGTTTTAACATTGGTAATGTTGGCAAAACTGCTTCTATGAGTATGCTTACTCTCTTTGAATCAAGATATACATTAAAGGAAAGGTACAACATTGGTAATGTGGTGACACTTGTGTCCTTGAGCAAGACACTTATCCATAATTGCTTCTCTCCACCCAGGGGTTAAATGGGTACATGTGAGGGCAGAGTTGGTTGATTAGCCCTATATGCGCTGTAATGGCAACAATTGAGCTGTATACTCCCCAGGGAGCTGAGATGGTTTCAGGAATGATTTATGAGCCTTATGAGCAGGGGTAATGATATAATGCGCCTTGAGCACCACTTAGTTGGTGGATACGTGCGCTATATAAGTCCACACACTATTATTATTATTATTATTATTATTATTATTATTATTATTATTATTATTATTATTATTATTATTATGTTGACCAAACTGCTTCTATGAGTATGCTTACTCTCTTTGAATCAAGATGTACATTGAAGGGAAGGTACACCATTGGTAATGTTGGCCAAACTGCTTCTATGAGTATGCTTAATCTGTTTTATTCAACATTGCAGGGAAGGTACAACAATGGAAATGTTGACCGAACGTAGTTATAGGGGCCGTCCAAAGTTGTCAACATTTTCACGGTAGTACAAAACATACCACCGGGGGGTGGGGGTCGATCGGCGGCCGCGTACTACTTTAAAAATATTTATATTTATAAACAATGGGGAAAGAATTAATACTAAAATGTGAAATGTACTACTTTTTTTTGGAGGGGGGTCTTGAAAAGTAGTACTCTCTACTACCATGAAAATGTTGACAACATTGGACGACCCTTAATCTCTTTGAATTTCTCGAATAGCCTGGATCAGCATGCATTACGCAAATCGGGTTGCGTTTGCGTGCTGTGTTTTGGGGAAGAAGTTGATATGATGTCGCAAACTTTTGTCACTGAAATAAACACTATAATATATATATAATTGCCATATTATGGCAGTTATTAATTATTCAGAAAGAATCCAATATAATTTAAATTTCCATGGTCGCTAATAATTGCGTCTGTCCTCTACCGTTGATATTTATAAATGTGTTTCACAGTTTTATATTAACTATGCTCGGGATTGCATTTA
Organism: Zoroaster sp. YZ-2022; assembly: GCA_029582265.1. NCBI lineage: Eukaryota > Metazoa > Echinodermata > Asteroidea > Forcipulatida > Zoroasteridae > Zoroaster > Zoroaster sp. YZ-2022. The sequence continues at coordinate 30,446,219 of CM055823.1, forward strand.
TAAAAGGTGGGCTAGTGCGGTAGGTTTACTGCATGCATTGTTTGTTATTGCTCAGTTACCATGGTAATAAATACAAAATATAATAATATCAAGGCTTTGCGATAAGAATGGAATTATATCGAACTGTAGCCTGTTACGACATTGACTGGCGTACGTATTGATTATCATGAAGTGTGACCTATGCATGGTTGAATACGAAAACACTGTTGAAATGCCAAGATCAGTTTAGTCCATAGAAAATAAAAGGTTCACACAGAATATGCATCTTGAGTTTAATTAAATTCTTGCTTCCGTGAATTATTAGGTGTTCGGGTATGTTCCCGAAACACCTATTGTTTTTGTTCGGTTTTCTTCTTCTTCTTCTTCTTCTTCTTCTTCTTCTTCTTCTTCTTCTTCTTCTTCTTCTTCTTCTTCTTCTTCTTCTTCTTCTTCTTCTTCTTCTTCTTCTTCTTCTTCTTCTTCTTCTTCTTCTTCTTCTTCTTCTTCTTCTTCTTCTTCTTCTTCTTCTTCTTCTTCTTCTTCTTCTTCTTCTTCTTCTCCGGATCGATTGTCGACAAAAAAAAAAACATACTTGCAAACTTCACATGAACTTGAAACTTGGCATATACTTAGAACTTAACACGTAGATGAAACATGAGTTGTGACGTCATTATGAGGTCATCAGATATCGAATTACGATAAATCAAAGTTTAATATTTAAAAAAATAATATCTCAACAACCCCAAGAGGTAAATTCACAATTTTTGCACCATTGTACAGATCGTTAATTGTCAAAAAATATTTACAAAAAGGTGACCCCAATTTGACCTTACTTCCTGTCCAAACCGGAAGTCAAAGTTTAATAATTAAAAAAAATCATATTTCAACAACCACAAAAGGTCAGCTCAATGAGCCAGCTCAATGAGCCCAGCTCAATGAGCCAGCTCAATGTGCCCAGCTCAATGTGCCCAGCTCAATGAGCCCAGCTCAATGAGCCGGCTCAATGAGCCCAGCTCAATGAGCCGGCTCAATGAGCCCAGCTCAATGAGCCGGCTCAATGAGCCCAGCTCAATGAGCCCAGCTCAATGAGCCCAGCTCAATGAACCGGCTCAATGAGCACAGCTCAATGAGCACAGCTCAATGAGCCCAGCTCATTGAGCCGGCTCATTGAGCGGGGCTCATTGAGCCGGCTCAATGAGCCGGCTCAATGAGTCCGGCTCAATGAGCCGGCTCAATGAGCCCAGCTCAATGAGCCCAGCTCAATGAGCCCAGCTCAATGAGCCGGCTCATTGAGCCTGGCTAGCTAGCTTGCCTGGCTAGCTAGCTTGCCACGCTTCGTCGTCCCACGCTTCGTCGTCTTGGTCATCCTTCGCGAGTCCTTGCTGTCCTTAAGAGAGTTGCGTTTGAGTTTAATTATAAACCTTAGAATGACATCAGTCCGAGTAAAAAAAAAGACTTACACTAGGTTTGAACCTAGTACCTCCTGCTTACAAGTCAAGAGTAGCATCCACTAGACCACGTGCTGTCTTTGGGACATTGGTGTTTGAGTTTAATTATAAACGTTAGATAATATAAACCTTAGAATGACATCAGTCAGAATAAAAATTAAAAAAACTGGGCTTGAACTTAGGACTTCCTACTTACAAGTCAAGAGTTTCATCCACTAGACCACTTGCTGCGCTTAAGATAATTGCGTTTGAGTTTAATACCAAGATTATTATTATTATTTGGCCGTGTTTCTTTACAACCTGGGAGTGGCGCTGAGGACAATTTTCAAACCTTTGATTGACATCTTAGGCGGATTGTTCACACAGGTTGCGATGCTCTTGAGAGCATTCTAGGCTAGTTGAGATAAACTGGAGGGCGATGCCAATTAGGGACAGTCACAGGAGTGTGGAGGAAGTTTAAAGAGTAGATTCAAAGAGAGAATTATTATATTTAAAAGGCTGATTCAACTTGTTTTAACATACTTACACAGGAGTACAATTTTATTTCCTTTTATGTAAATGTTTTCCTTAATTTGTGTTAAATTGATCTGCTCATTTCAGAGAAATCTTTGAGTTCATACTTTGCCACACAAGTTTATAGAGGTTAGCATTCTCTCCAAAGGACATTTATTCCAAGTTTAGTTTTGATTCGATACTTTGTATCAAATTGTATCATAAATTTGTGTGAAAATTATTTATTGTTTAACTAAAATTCTATTAAATGCATTATTTCCTCTGAATCATACAGTTATTTTTCTCCCCTGTCTTAAATATGCACTCCCATCGTGTTTTCCATTTGTCCCTAATGTTAGACTGTCCCCGTCTTTATCCTATATCAAGGATATAGACAGGCTTCAGGCTTACCAATCAAAGGGTTTCATTGATAGTTGTGCTGAAGATCTGACGTCAAGCTTCGAGGCTTGCACGCTAGCTGCCAACCAAGGTCAAAGTTGAACATATGGCGGCTGCACGGCCATGATCTGGCGTAATTCATGCACCTGCATGTAGCTCAAAAGCCTGACGTCAGATCTTCAGGCTACCCTAAATGTGCGCCCTCATGCGATCAGTGTTTCAACCGATGGTTTGAATATCGCACAACATAAGCTCATAGAAAGCATGGAGTGATTGCATTTGTATTGCTGGAATTGGTATATCTTATTTAATGCAGTATTGAAGTGTATATTATTCAAAATTTCTGTGAAGTTGTTACTTTTTGAAGATTAATTGCGTTTACCAAAATACATTTTAAAGGAAGTAGGTGAAGTATTTGCTGTGTTGGCAAAACTGTTTCTGCGATTATACTTAAAAGAATACAATACACTGACTGTCAAAATACATAATTATAGAAAAGCCAAATTGTTTACTTGCACTGATATCTGTACTTATTTTGAACTCAAGAAATACCCAACACGTTGCCCTGTGTATTTTTATATAGCTTTTTGTTGTAAAGAATTGTAGTTATAGCAATTTATAAAGAAGTTATTTATTTCTCCTGTGTTTTTGAAATAAACAGTGTAGAACATACACTTAATTAATATGTTCATGTTTTTTAAAATTATTAAATAGTTAGCATGAAAGTGATAATAGAATAACTTTGCGGTGGCAACATGTTGTTCATCTCTCTTCTGTGGATTAACCTGACGTTTCGGTCAGTGTGATCTGATCACAGAGAAAGGATAGAGTCTATCCTTTCTCTATGGCCTGACCGTCTTAATGACGGACTCTTGTGGGTGAATGTTGCTAGCATTACTTAAACAGCTCTCTCATCATGCTTTTTGAAGACGGTTCATTAATAACTGCCCGAATTCGTTGGGTTGGCATTAATTAATGGCAAAATGGTTGGCATTTAACAATGGAAGAAAATGCATCATTGATCAATCACAAGCAGTAGATTTGGGGGTAATTCACAAACGTGTTGGCATTTCTGAACGTTTGGAATTCAGTCTGTGTTGTGTTTGTAAATTCCCTCCCAAATGTTGGCCCTCCTCCCCAAGTGTTGGCCTCCTCCCCAAATGTTGGCCCTCCTCCCCAAATCTTGGCCCTCCTCCCAAATGATGGCCCTCCTCCCCAAATGTTGGCCCTCCTCCCAAATGATGGCCCTCCTCCCCAAATGTTGGCCCTCCTCCCCCAAATGTTGGCCCTTCCCCAAAATGTTGGCCTCCTCCCTAAATGATGGCCCTCTTCCCCCAAATCTTGGCCCACCTCCCCCAAATGTTGGCCTCCTCCTCCCCCAAATCTTGGCCTCCTCCCCAAATGTTGGCCCTCCTCAACATAATGTTGGCCCTCCTCCCCCAAATGTTGGCCCTCTTCCCCCAAATGTTGTCCCTCATCACCCAATTGTTGGCCCTCCTCCGCCAAATGTTGGCCCTCCTCCCCCAAATGTTGGCCCTCTTCCCCCAAATGTTGGCCCTCCTCCCCCAAATGTTGGCCCTCCTCCCCCAAATGTTTGCTCTCCTCCCCCAAATGTTGGCCCTCCTCCCCCAAATGTTGGCCCTCCCATCCTGGAAATCCTGTTCGCAAGTCAACATCTGCGAGTTTTTGAGTCAATTCTAAACTGAAGTCAATGTCACCGAAAATAATTTACCAAGTGCTTGGGCAATTTGATTTTTTCTTTTATAACTCCGTGGTTCCACCACACCTTAAATGTTTCCACAGTTACTATAGCAACGTTTAAAACCCACACAACATACTGAACGGCTGTCGCGTCATCTCAATTCGTACATTGGCGCAATCGACTATCCTGCAACATGGACGATCCTGAACAAGAAAACGAACTGAAAATGTTAATTGCTCACGACATTCGGAGAGTGTTCAAGCCTCAGTCCTGGCTGCTTTATTCAACAGAGTCCTACAAACTGCTGGCCATGCTGTTGTTTCCTTCAAGTTTTGTCAGCACACTCCACTGTAAAGAAAAATATCCGGAAAATAAACTTCAAATAATAAAATAATCATGGTATTAAACTCAAACGCAATTATCTTAAGCGCAGCAAGTGGTCTAGTGGATGAAACTCTTGACTTGTAAGTAGGAGGTCCTAAGTTCAAGCCCAGTTTTTAAATTTATTCTGACTGATGTCATTCTAAGGTTTATATTATCTAACGTTTATAATCAAAACACAAATGTCCCAAAGAAAGCACGTGGTCTAGTGGATGCTACTCTTGACTTGTGGGCAGGAGGTACTAGGTTCCCTAGTGTAAGTCTTTTACTCGGACTGATGTCATTTCTAAGGTTTATAATTAAACTCAAACGCAACTCTTTGCAGTTAGCCTTGGTTGTGACTCAGAACCACTGTGGGTCTCGAACCCATCTGGGGATCTTGGGTTTTATTTGACAGTTGGTTAACCAGTTGATCCACTAGGGTGCTCACAAGAAATTATTCTCGTTCTAATATACAGTGTGTCTCAAAAAAAATGCAAACAAAATTTAACGGAATGTCAGACGTAGAATGAGCAACCAACATAGATAATATAGGTATGGTTTGAAAGATACACCTTTCCACTTTAAATGAGACATCAAACGTCCAAATCTGGAAAATTGTTGACAGAGTTATGAGTACTTTTCCAAGAGGTCAAATTGACGATGGGACCAAGTTTTTAAATGCAGTGATAATCGATTTTGTTTAGATGCAAGTTGGTAATGTGGATGAACTGTTGATGATTACATCCCTTCCCCCTCAACATGCCCTCCTCCTCTCGCTCGATACACAGGCGACATCGTCTCCATATGTCACCCATCGCCTCTCCTAACAACAGCCTGCCGCAGGACGTCAATCTCAGCTGTTATTCTGTCACGGGAGAGTCTGCAGGTCCGGAGGGGGAGTCGTACACCTTGCGCGGATTTCGAAGTATCCCCAGAGGTAGAAATCACACGTGTGAGGTCTGGAGATCTCGGTGGCTATTCATGCAACATGATTCAACGCTATGACACGGTCTCCGAACGCTTTCCATGAAGGCGGTCTCGGACAGCCAGTAGACGATGAGCTTGGAGCGCCGTCAATCTGCGAGCTTGCTGCACTTTTCTTGGTATCAGTTTGTAAACAATGTTTACCAGCTTTGAACGCACATGTCCATTCCCTAAACATCAACCTTTTCAAATGGCTAAACACTATCCGTCCTCATGCTAAAAATGTTTAGCTTACGTAAACATGTTTACAAACTGATAGCAAGAAAGTGTTTAGAATTGTGTTCACTACTTATAAAGTTAAACACACATTTTTGTAGGCCGAGGCAATTAATCCACACAGAGGCAATTAGGGCTCACCTTTGTCCCCAATGCCTAAAATTGAGTGGTATTGTACCCTCCTATAAAACATAATCAGGTGGTGTCAAATACACTGCTGATGAGCAATAAACTTATTACATATGTTTTAAGCAATTATGAAAACTAACTAAACGAAGGTAGGATTTGAACCAGGCACGATAACGTTAGGTTCTTGAAACCAAATACATGTGGATAATCTATGTAACAAAAACATCATAATCAATTGTGTCAAAAAGCAGCAGACAGATCCAATAACACCACGAAAACAGCCTGCCGATTGTCAAAAGCTTGGATGATGTCACTCTTGACTTTCAACAGGGCTGTCTCCAGTGTTGTGATTGGGTCTGTAAGCCAGATTGGACCTGTTAACAATGAAGTCATTACTACCGATATAATCTGATATTTGTAACAAAGCAGCTTTCGAATTAATTTAGAAAAGAAAAGCAGTATTGGAAACGGGCAGGCCTGTAATTTTTTAAGATATCTCTTATCCAGGGTGGAAGCTTCAACAATGGGTAACCACCGCATCCTTGAGTACTGTGGGAAGGTCCTCGTGGACAATGACATGTTAGCTATAGGAAGTAAATATGGGCAGGAGTGTGGGTCAAGTTGTGTTTAACGAGCCAAGTGGGGAGAGGATCCAACGTGCACCATTTATTAGGAGAGATTTCTTAATTATTTTCGAAATTTCAGCTTCGTTCAATTGTTCTAAATTCACCTTATTCAGGAGCAATTGCATTATGGGGAGGTGGGGTGTAATCTGTCTGGGATGAGTTAATTGTGTTCCGGATTTTGGACAATTTTGTCTTCAAAGTAATTACTAAACTTTTTGGAAAGATTTTTAAAATGAAATGGTACATGCATATGAAGTGGTAGAAACCTTTCGGTTGAGCAGCAGTATTTAAAAGTTTTGAAAACAATTTTAGTATTGGCAGTGGATAGCTGCTCAGTGTGTAATGTTTCTTAGATTTAACAGAATGTACAATTTCGAAAATCGGTGAACTTCATCCAGATAAAAGATTATGATCATGTGGGTTATTACTTTTCTTCCATTTTCTTTCAAGTTTGCGTCGATTGCGCTAGCAAGATGTATATCAATAGTATACCAAACGGGTTGAGGAGGTTTTTAAACTTATGTTTACGTTGCCAGTAAGTGGACAGTAGATTGTTCAATACATAAATTACATTAGAATTATAAAATTTTACTTAATTCATCAAGAGAGGCAGATCATAAGGAAAACAATTGAAAGAAAGTTTGAGGTCTCATAAGCAAAAGCTTGATGATCAATGTTACGATAAATCCTCTTGGAGTTTGAAGTGATCAACGTGGTGTTGACTGGTTTAGAAAACCCAATGGGTACCAGTTTACTACGAAATGATCTTGAGTCTCAAAATGTTCAAAACTTCACTGTCGAGAACAAGTGAGTCATCCGGGTTTGAGATGAGAAGATCGAGGTGTATGGCCGTGTTTTTGTGTAGGTTCAGTTATGTTGGTGTAGACCAGCATCATTGAGATGTCAGAAATGCGATGTGTGTTCGATTTCAACCCATGTATCAACGTGAATGTTAAAATCGCCGAGAAGTAACAGCTTACTGGTAGGTAGGGTGACACCACATCTAGGAGATCGTCGCCCGTTTAGTTTAGGAAATCTGAAGTTTTCAGTGATGGTTCTTGGGTGAGGGAGGCGGGCGGGTACACGACGACGAAGAAAACACGTTTAAAAGGGCTTTGGTTATTATGCATGGTATGGCTCAAAGGTGGTAGGCGAAATGCTGATTGGCGTGAGTGGGAGAGATTTAGAGCTGTTCTCGAAAATTACTAAGCAACACCACCATGGCAATCTCCGTTACGGGAAACATTAACAAACGTAAATCCAGGAGGTGTACATTCAGATATAATGACGGGACTGGCTCATTGCTAGACAGCCATGTCTCCACACAATGAACATAACATCAATATTCTCTTATCCATTATGTGTTCACATAAGATAACCGATTTGTTACTAAGAGAGTGTGCATTCCAGTGAGCTGATGTTAAGTTTATCCAATTCTTCACGATGTAATTCTTGCCAGGTTAGATATATATGTTATTGTTCTGGGATCTCTGTGTATACCGAGAGTCCGAGTGTTTGTAATGTTAACAGGTATAGAACAAGGTGCTGAGCTAGGACTGGAAGGCAAGGAATTGTCGCTTTTTGCCATAATTTACGCCGACCCTCCCTCGCTTTCCTGGTTTTTGAATGAATGATATTTTGACGAACACTTATTCCGATGGGTCTTAATTGTTCTCCAGACTTCATTATTAAGCTGGGGCAGTGATTGAAGGGTGCAGTTTCTGAAGGGGATTAAGGAGATAAATTGGTCAGCATTATAGACAAAACTTGTTATCATGGCGGTGACGTCGTTGGTTACAGTAGGGCCTAGGGTTAGCATATGGACATCTCCATATACCAAAATATCAATTTGGAAAGATGCCATTGAGCTCTCTATAGTAGGCAATGCGAGTTCCAAGGTATTTAAGCCTGCTCATGAAATTGTGCACTGATACCTATATGTATATGTTTACACTGATGGTAGTAGTATACGCCGTAGCATGTACAGGATTATCTGCCAGGGTCGAACAGACAAATTGATGAGCCCACAAAGGCCAGCAAAATAAGAAACACTCCCGCTGAGTGGCCATTGTTTATTCTCCAAGAGTTTCAGTTCTGATGAATGTCAGGTATCCTTGAGTGTGTTTAATACTTTGTTACATACAATAAGATAAATCCCAGGCTAATTCCAGGCTGTGAAGAAGCTATGGACTCACAATCATGGTTGAATAATCAAGTATCTTGAAGATAAACTGATGAGTGCAGCAAATGTAAATGTAAATATAAATGTAACAAATTGCAGTTAAAACCGCGATGGGATAATGCTGGTCTTACTGTGAAACTTCTCCATCCAAATTTGTCCAGGAGTATCCTGATGAACTATTTCACATAATAGGATGTAAACCCAAAGGTTAGAAGACAATCCAAGTAGAGTTAAACTCATGGAGGAAGGAATGGTTAAATGCACAAAACTGCAGAGCTAAAACAAGTTGCTGCCGTCCAGTGGGGCGCACTAAACCAAACACAGACCAATGTAGAAACATTTTATCCGAATAGTCGTTTACTATACTCTTTTAGGTGATCGAGCTACCAGCGTGAAACAACTCTTGATATTGTTAAGTTTTTCTGGTTATTATTCTCGTGAGACTTCAGGTCCATAAAGACGAAAATATAGTTGCAGAGTTCACAGAACCCAAAGTTTAATATTTCAAAAATAATATCTCATGAACCCCAAAAAGATATTTTCACAACCTTTTGCATCATCTTAATGATCTTCTAATTATAGGACATTTCGTTCACAGATATGACCCCAATCTGACCACTCCTTGAAAGTTGAACATTTCAGTAAAATTCATATCCCATGAAACCACAGAAGATATTTCTCATAATAATGTTTGCATAGTCTTACAGGACCTTGAACTATGTCGCATTTTGTAAATCACAGAGATGACCTTTAAATTTCAGCCTCTCATTCCACTCTCGCTGAAACCGGAAGTTTAATTGAAGATATATTCCAAATCACTTATTATGTAAATGTATTTATACAGCCAAAACAGTTGCAGAGTTCATAATAGAACCTTAAAACATAACACATTGTTAGACCTTAACATATAGTTCCAGGTAAGGTTGTGACGTCATGGTGAGGTTGGTCTAATGAATTATTACGTAATTAATTATAATTAAAACAATGTATTTTATATATTGGTGAATCACATGATAATTTCTTTGATTTCCTTCATAATCATGGAGGACTCAACATTTGATACACAGGCATGACCGTATTTTTTGACCCTTACCCAGCAACACTACGGAACTGGGCCATAACTGGCCCAGTACCGATTTTTGCCAGTATTGCAGCAATGGGCCGGTGTTAAACGGAACTGGCCCAGTTCTGGCTTTTGCACAGAGGCTTGGAACTGGCCCCAGTTCATGTAGCTCCCCTACTCATCCGGTACTCAAACCAGAACTGGCCCAGTACCGTGCCGACAATAAAATGCTCCCAACCAAAACAGTATGAAATCGGTAATGGCCCAGTACTGGGCCAATACAGATTCCATTACTTGGCTATTACTGGCCCAGTACTGGCCCAGCATAGTACAGGGCACCAGATGCCATTACTCGCCCAGCGCCGGTAATTGGCATACTGGGCCAGTGTTACAAATGTAACTGGCTCCAGTTCCATTTGGCTTGACAGAGGCTTGGAAACTGGCCCAGTTCATGTAGCCCTTACTCATCCGGGTACAAAACCAGAACTGGCCCAGTAACGTGCCGACACAAATGCTCCTAACCAAAACAGCATGAAATTGGTAATGGCCCAGTACTGGGCCACAATGCAGATCTCCGTTAATTGGGGTATTATTGGCCCAGTACTGGCCCAGTATTGTGCCGACACAAAATGCCCCAACCAAAATCAGGTACGAAACCAGTACTGGGCCAGTATATAAACACTACTGTACTCAGTACTGGCCCAGCAGGGCCAAAGGG